>ML825049.1:81471-91838 GCA_009831015.1 Picea engelmannii | reverse complement strand
CTGAGGGTAGTAAGCTGTGGAATGACCCAAACCAATATGATATTGGTTGCAGAAATCTATGAGTTTCTTAGATCGAAAAGAAACTGCATTGTCAGTTATAATCTTTCTAGGACATCCAAAACGGGACAAGATATTATTTTGAATAAATTTAATAATGACAGAATCAGTAGCTTGCCTGCTTGGTACTACTTCGATCCATTTTGTAAAATAATCCGTCGCAGTAAGAATCCACCTGTGCTGGCCCGAAGAAGGAGGATGTATTTCTCCGATGAAGTCTAATCCCCATTGTTGGAAAGGGGCTTCAACGGAGATTGGTTTCAGGGGTAGAGGAAGAAGTTTCCTTTTGCCTTTGAACAACTGACATTTATGACATGGAGTCACTTTATGATGCACATCAACGAACAGAGTTGGCCAATAGAATCCAGCTCTGAGGATTTTGTTGGCTATGGTCTTCCAACTCAAATGGCCACCACAGTCTCCTGCATGAAAATCCTGCAGTACTTTGTCAGCTTCATTCTTCAATAGTCAATTTAACAAAATACCTCTAGGATCTTTCCAATACAGATTTCCTTTTAGAATGCAAAATTTTAATGATTTCAATTTCAAAAACCTAGCTTTAGTTTTGGTCAGACCAGGGGGAGCTTGTAAATTATGAAAAACAAATATCAGGTCTGTGTACCATGGAGAGTTGAGAAATACCTCTCTCACACTTGGAGTCGCCTGCTCACCCTGTTCATCTACTGCAGATAAGAAATTAATGTCAAGAGCATGGAAATTTGATTCAGCCATTAAATTTGCTAGACCTTGACCTTTAATCAGTTTAGTAGGCTTAATCTCTATGTCATACTCTAGAATGATAGCAATCCATTTTCCTCTTCGGCCGTCCGGATTGTCCTGGGTTAAAATGTCTTTTACTACCACATTCGGAACATATGCAATGGTGTGGGAATGGAGAATGTATACTCTAAAATATTTTATGGCTTTCACCAAGGAAAAAGCTTGTTTCTCCATTATTTTATAATTCAAAGAAGCATCTCTTAAAGCTTTACTGAAAAAGGCTATGGGATGTTCATACCCTTCGTTGTTTTTTTGCAGTAATACTACTGCAATGGTATGTTCAGAGGCGAAAGAAAAAAGATAAAAATCTTTGGTGAAGTCAGGACTGATCAAGACCAGAGCCTGCGTGAGTGTGCATTTGACTTGTTCAAAAGACTGCCTGGACTCGGTGTCCCATTTTATTTTTTTGTCCTTTTTTAACATGTTTGTGATGTTCCTGAGAAGCTCAACCAGGTTGGGTATGAATCTTCGTAGAAAGTTTATTTTTCCAATAAAAGACTGTAACTCTTTGATATTTCTTGGGTGTTCTAATTTATGAATGGCCTCAATTCTGCTGGGGTCTATTTTAATGATGTCCTTAGAGATTATGTGCCCTAGAAGTTTACCTTCCTCAAATCCAAAAAGGCTACTCTTAGGATTCAAAGAAATCCCAAATTTCCTGCATTTCTCAAAAACTTGTCTGAGATGTCGTAAGTGCTCGTCATCAGATTGGGAAAACACAGTTACGTCGTCCAGATAGATGACAATAAATTTTCCAAGTTCTTCCACAAAAGCGATGTCCATCTCTCTCTGGAAAGTGGCCCCAACGTTCATCAACCCGAAAGGCATTTTCACATACATGAAAGTACCCCATGGTGTTGTGAAAGTGTTTTTCTCTTGGTCATCTGGGTGAACGAGGACCTGATTATAACCCGCGAACCCATCCAGTAAAGAGATTCGACTGTATCTGACTACCCTTTGTAATATGTGGTCCATTTTTTGCAATGGGTAATTGTCCTTCAGAGAGACCTTATTCAGATTTCGGAAATCGATGCAAAGCCTGATTTCTCCGGTTTTATTTCGTGTTGGGACCAAATTTGAAACCCATTTTGAAAATCGTAACGGGACTATGATTTTAACATCGTACATTTTTTTGATTTCTTTTTCTATCATGGGAAGTAGCTTGGGATTGATTCTCCTAAGTTTATGTCTGAAAGGTTTTTGATCTTCTTTTATTGGAATCCTATGTTGTATGATGTTGGTGTCATAAGATTTCAAATCCTCGTAACCCCAGGCAAATACGTCTGAATATTCCTTGAAAAGATCAATGTATTTGAGTTTCTGCTCAGGGGGTAATGATTTAGAAATTTTCACCATATTGGGTTTCTCTTCTGTCCCTATATTAAAATCTTCTACTTCTTGACCACTGGCTTCAATTTTCGGTTTTTTAGCTACATCATTAAAATCAAATAGGTCTTCTAAAGGAAATAAACCCCTAGGTAAAACATTACTTTTTAAATGCAAAACATCAGCTTCTATCTCATCCTCACCTAACTCTCCTAAATCTATCTTATTTACACTATCATTTCCATAATCAGGTCTTTTTACATTTTCATCTTCATTTTCTAAGTCTATGTTTGTACAGTCGAAATCATTTTTACATTGTAGGAAATATTCAATTTGATCATCATTACCAAATACCTGCCAGTATCTGATGTTGTCTGGGGTGGTTGGTCTGCATTTCACCTCCACCATGTATGGGTGATTGGAACGAAAAGGTATCTTGCATGTGGTTGCTGATGTAGCTAACCCGTTTGGCAAAATATTTTGTCCCCTAGTCATCACCTGCAAATCAACTTCAGTGAAACATTTAAGGGCATCCAGAACAACATTCCTATAATATCTAAGACATGGATGTTTTGCTACATACTTACCTTTAATTTGCTTGATTATTAACTCAGAATCACGTCTTACCATAATTTGTTTGGCACCAACTTTCTTTAGAAGTTTCAGACTGAGCATCAAGGCTTCATACTCGGCAATATTGTTAGTGCATTGAAAATTTAATTTGTTACCAAACTCTTGCTCTAGTTCCTTCTTTTCTTATAGCTCCATCAAAGTCCATGCTCCAGAAATCTGCTGGAAATTCTTCAGTTATCACATTTTTCTTTCTTTCTGCCTCAATGATTTCTTGGCCTTCGTTCGGACCAGATGTATCTTCTTCCAGCTGAGTGATTTGTTCTCCCGTATCACCATCATTATATAGGATAAAGGAATCCAAGTTAGAATGTGCAGAGTATGGAGGATAGTTATGTGTCTTTTCTTAGCTACTAACCATGTATCTCATCAGCGTTTCTCTGTATAGTCTTCTCTGCTACCCAAAAACTGGGACAATGGCATACGACATATCCAACTACAAAGTACCTTTCAACTTGGCCCCCCAAGACCGAGACATCAACATACCATATTTCGAGGGAATGTCTACAACCACAACATCCATGACCATGCTTTTTGCGGGAATCTGAACCAGGGTGATACACAGATCCTTGATCAAACTGATACATCTGACTTTATTGGAGTCAAAAGAGTGTAAGTCCTTGTAAGGTTTGGTAACCTCAAGTCCCAGTTTTTCCATCATTTCTTTAGGCATCATATTATGGGAAGCACCCGAATATAACATAGCATTATGCAGAATCAGGTCATGTATATTAAGGCTGATGTAAAAAGGAGCGACAACACCATTGTCAGTCTAACCATCCACTTCAGGTCCGAAAAGGAGTTCGGGTTGATCATCGGTAAGGTTTACAATATCCGAATGATTCGCCAATCCAACAGTTAATGCCTTCGTGCCTATATCAGGTTCAATGGTCAGCGCTTTAATCACCTGTGAACGGTAAGCGTCTTTTCTCATCAACTCGGAAAGGGGAATGAGAATTTTTACTTTAGCTAATTCCCCTTTGAGGTTGAAAGGTGTAGGTGCTCTTCTTTGGGTCAAAAACTCTGATTTGTCCACCACAATCTTCTGGCCAGAAGTATTTGGTGGGTTAGTTGATGAAACCTCAGTCTGCGATGATCTTTTAAGAATAGTAAGGTTTCTTTTTGCTGGATCTTCAACATTACCTTTCTCAGGGCTCTTCTCGGTAGAAGGCTTAGGGGATTTTTTGGTTTCGACTATCTTCTTCATTTCGATCACCTGTTTTGGAGAAATTTCATCTGTGTTTTTACTTCGTAGATTGTACTGCAGGTGCACCTCCATAATGGCATTTTCAAATGCCTGTTGTTTGGTATCTTCAGCTTCTTCGCTCACCTTGGTTTGAGAAAGAAGCAAAAGTTCTTGTTCCTCCTGGGTGAGGAAAATTGCTTCGTTATCGTGAATGCCCATGAGGTTTATGTGTGTATCCTATGGTTCTTCAATTACCTCATCTCCTTCATCGACATATTTTTCTTGTAGGGGTGGTATGATCTATTGATCATGACCTCTCTATTCTCTTTGATCCCTAGGATCTCTCTGCCTGATTTGGGGAGGGTTTCTTCTGAAGTTAGGATTCTGAATTTGAGGAGCTGGTGGGTTTTATCTAGGAGGGTTTCTTTCGGATACAGTAAGTCTCTCCATCATTCGTTCCATTTCTCTAGCCAAGGAATCCAATTTGGAATTAGAAGTTGATGTGGAAGTTTCCTCTTTGATTGTGACTCTCCTTTCTGTCCTCTGTCGTGCCCTTTTTGCCAATAGGTTGGCCTCTAGACTTATTGCACTTTTCTGCATGTCCTCCAGGGTGGTGGAGTTTCTTTCCCTTAATTGATATGACATATTGGCGTCAAAACCATCAAGGAATTTTTTCAATGCCAAACCTCATGGAGGTTTAATATCGGCTGGAATTTCATTGTACAGGTTATTGAAATGGGTGTAGTAATCTTGTACTGTCTCATCTTGATTTCTTCTGATGTTTTCGTATTTTGACAAGATTTGGAGAGGGTTTTTATTTACCTCCCATTTGTCTAGAAAAATTCTTTGAAATGCGGTAAGGTCGAGCACTGAGGTAGCACGTAAACCTTTATACCATTTCTTAATGTCACTCGTCAAACTTTGCGCAAACAATCTCATTTGAACGTCAACCTCATCTACTTCATGTAGGTCAAAATAATCATTCATTTTATCAACGTGTTCTTGGGAATTCGAGGGTCCTGTTCCATCGAACTGTGGAAATATCGTTTTATAGTCCTGGGGCATAGCATGAAGGGGTTTCGCCAACACCAAGGGAGCATATGTGGCTGCCATGATAGGCAGAGGAGGTGGGACGACTACCTGGATGATAGGTGGGGTGGTGACAGAATATGGGAATGAGGAGGGGCTAGCTAGCACATAGTGAGTGGTTTGAGGTTTAGTAGTGGGAGATGGAACTTCAGGGGTCCGGGGTTGCAAGATGGTTGGGTCTAGGACAGTTTCAACCAAAAATCTATCGTATTTTGTTCTGAACAGGCTTTGCTCGAAAAGGATGTCAAAATCAAGATGTTGAAGGGCAACAAGCTCTTATGGAAGAGAAGGGGACCTCTGAAGGGGATTATGACTCACAGAACCTTGTGCAATGGTCTTTTTCCTGAGTAACTATTCTAGATTATCAGTTGCTATTGCAGGTTCTAGGTCTAGGTGAGATCGAGTATAAGCTCTTTTGGGAGCAAGATTTCTTTTTGATTTATATATATATACTTTTTAGTTTTATGAATCCGAAAATAATACGTGCAATTTTTTAACAAACTCTGAACATTATTTATTTCTCATATTTGCAAATTTTTAGAAACAAACTTTTCTTCCAGGGAAAGAAAACGCGAGGTTAAAATTTGTTCAGTTTGTTCCCCAGTGGAGTCGCCACTATGTTAATGCTCTGTAAATTTCCTAGAGGTTGTCAGAAAAGAAGAAATCTATGAGAGGTAACTTTATCCAACCACTTCAAAGCTGGGATCTAGCCCTACCAACTTCAGAGAGGGATCTCTCTGTATGATTTAGATATGTTTCAAATTTAAGATATTAGGCTAGGTAAATAAAATATGTTGGTTTTGTTTGTTGTAATTTTCATTGGGTTGGCTTAGAGAGATTTACACATCCATTGGGCTATGGGGTCTGTATCATGAAATAAAATCTAAACCAGAAAACAAAGAAACTTTTCACAGGGTGAGATAATGCAATCGTTGGATTCTTTTAGCAGCATAAATGAGGAATAACAGAAAAGGCGAGAATGTCAATTACAATAAGAAAGCAGTTAAGATTTTCTTTATCGTAAAATCAGAAGATACAACACTAAAATCTTTAAAGTTAGAAATAGGGTATACAAAGATAAATCATGCAATGCTCGTTACTTTCAAAGATTAGATTTAGAAAATAGTGCGATAACTAAGTGAGAATAACATTTAACTTAGAAAGGAAAACATCACCAATGAGTACACACAAGAATCCTGTGAAATTGCCTCTTGGTATTAATGGAAGATATCTTGAAAATATTACAGTCTGGTAGCTCTTAGGGCGTAAAGATCAACCCTCAATACTTCAAAAAGTGAAGTATTTATAACCCAAAATTACAAACGATCCTGTCATTAAAGATCATGACGTGGTAAATCTATTTTTAGCTTAACTAACGTAACAAATTACAAAAATCTAGGAAATTGTTTGATGATGTGTCGAAACTTCATGTTGTTTTCTGGGTGAACCGTTGGTGAGGCCTCTGCATGACCTCGTCTATCTGGGTTGGGACAACTCATCGACTACTCGATCAGGTCACAAAACTCTTCCCATCGAAGATGACTGGGAATGCTGACTTTGAGTAACCTTCGGTAGACTTCATCCATCTCTGTGTACTTGGAAAAAGTAGGCTTGATGATGAAGATGTACTAGATCTCATGCTGTATGTTGATGTCCAACTGTAGCACATCTAGGAATGCCTTGCCAGTGATACTTCCTTGAATTCCTGAAAATTGCGAACTATCCTTAGCCACATCGGCTAGTCTCTTTTTGTAATTGGGGAGCGTCATCAATTTGTCATTTATCACCTTAAAACCAGGAAGACCTTTCTTTTGTAGAGCCTCGATCTTGCTGAAAAACCTTTGTACCCCTAGGTCCATAGCCTGAACCTTTTCTTCCAGTTGTAGCATCAGTCCTCTCTTGGTCAAGACTCTCTTGACCTCAAGGATGGTCTCGGTTCTATCCTCAATTCTCATCTCTTCTAGCTCCTCTCTGGTTTTAGAATTCATGAATTTGATAATTTCATTAGCCTCTATGGGAATCTCTCCCAGTTCTGATCTAATATTCTCGATGGCTTGTTTACTTCTCTGTACCAATTCATTTTTCTCAAACATAATCTGTATCATTGGCCATATTTCATTCATAGACTTGGTGATGTCTGTCCAGACACTTTCTTTGACTTCAGCCAGTGTTTTGCCTTCCACTGTTTGCTTCTGAAGCTGTTGTAACTCTTGTTTGAGCTGGTCTGACACTTGTTTTTCCTTGTTGTAGCTAGTTTGGTAAGAAGATTTGTGTTCCTGAAGGTTCTCAATCTCCTTTTTGAGCCTTCTAATCTATGTCTCCTGCAGATTCATCTCTTCCATAGATTTAGCCAATTCAACCATCTTTTCCAGAGATGTCAGTGGATTTGCCAATGGAACTTATGCTAGTGACGTTGTGCTCACTCCTAAGAGTGAAACCGCACTCAATGGAATGAATTCCATGGGTTTTGACTGTTCTTTCTCTTTCACTAGATTCTCCATTTCAGCTTCCATTTCCTTCAATTGTGAATTCTGCTCCATGATCAACTTAAGCATCTCATATTTTTCTCCTTCTGTCTCCGCTATTTCCTTTACCTGCGAGTATACTGTTGGTGGTAGCTTCAATTGTTTCCTCAAAGACTTTATGTCAAAATTTTTCTTCTTGATCAGCTCCTCTACTGCTTTCACATTCGAGGGATCATACACGATCTTGAGGACCAGTTCCTCCAATGTATTAATCTTGTTATCCTTGGCGAAGGATGATATTTTCTCCAACTTCAACTGCATCTGGACATTATTCAGAGACACTTCTAACCTAGAGGTAGTAGTGGAATCATGTGCCAACGTGGAGAAAACCATTTCTCTAGTTTTCCTGTGCAGATCCATTTGATCAGCTGGATGCACGTCCTTAGTCTAGAATTCAAAAGTTGCCCTTTTGTAATCGGTGATTACCTTTGGGTCTGGCACCTGTGCTTGGAGAAATTCCATGTGCATTATTCCCTTCTCAGTGTCGAATGCCGATAGCAACCTGTGCTATGCAATCAACGTCTTCTTCCAGAACTGGGATTATGTGCTGCTAGTTAGAGTCTGATTCTTTTTCTTGATCAAATCATATTTCTCAAAGATACTCAGCTTCGATCTAGTCTTGCCTGGCTGGTTGACTGGAGGAGTATCTGTAGACTTCTTTGGAAATACTGAGGATATGATCTACTTACTGCTTGTACTGAGGAGTGACCAATCAACCTCCATCATTGTAGTAGATGGAATTTCCTTTTCTCCAGCCAGGTCAGGAGACAGACTAGCCTTTGGCCTCTTGGTATGTAGTCAAAATTCTTCAGATGATACTTCAGTAACAGGAGGTGACAGATTTTGCCTAAGCCTTTTCTCTTTTGGAGCCTATGGTGTGGTTTTCTGTGATATAGTGACCGAGAGGTCCTGTTGTTCTATCTCAACCAAAGTATTTGGCTCCCATTCTGTATGGTTGGCAAATTTTTCTACCTCAGGCCTACATATGTGAACATACGGGATATTCTTATTTTTTATCCTCATCTCAAAATTATCCCACACGGATCATAGTGCCATGTGAAACTAACAAAGAATTTCAGTTCCTTTAGCAGTCTGTCTGCTTCCTCCTCGACACCTCGATTGTTGCAGATGAAAGACCCAATCTACCCTTTGATTTTGAGCTGTTGCTTCTTCTTTAAAGACACAAAATGTATATTGTCCGAGGTTATCATCTGCCTTATGTATTCCAGGGAAAAAATTCTGACAGGTAAATACTTGGGTAGTTTATATGGGGCCAACTCACACCCATAGACTCTGATCTCAGTGTGATTCTAATACAGGTACCAATCACCAATCTTTGTATGGTCTGAGAGATGTAGGATCCTCTGAACTTCGTCATTAATTCTGGGTTCGGGCCTGCCACTGAGCATACTCACCACTGGGTGGTAGAAATGCTCGATGAACTACTTGAAACTGAATTCCGTAGAGTTATGTCTGAGCAGAGAAGTCCATGCGGTTATCGCCTGGGGTCTACCATCTTCGTCCATCTTATGCATAGAAAAAGAAAATTTGTCCGCTTGGAAGAAAATGAACAGGTATGCCAGTATTGAAGAATACCAGAACATGCCTTCTGTGGTGAAATTTATGAATTTCTCATGAATGTTGTCCGCCAGGAATGTACTGAAGTCGAACTGTGTAGTGGGTTTCTCATCGGTGGAGAAAATAGACAGAAATCCCAAAATGGGTTCATCTACCCATTGATCTAAAAAATAACCAAGCAAGGCACATAGCGATGTGATAACCTGGTTTCCTTTTGTTGAGAACAGGGAAGAAGGATAAGGGGGTTTGTAGTGGGGAGCTGAGTGAATTTTGGAAGAAAAAGCTCAAAAATCTGAGCCCTTTGAGGAAACGACAGCTTCTGGTATAGCTCTGTGATGATTTCGAGGTTAAAAGGTGAGGCAGAGTGATCTCAGGATATTTGCATCATTTGGTCGATGGTTTCTACCATGATGAGGAAAAGAATTTCCCCAGACGAGGACACAATGGCTCTTTGCTCGCGAATATATTGGGCTTGGCACTTGAGGGCGAATTCTGGGAAGTGGTGAATCTGGGGGAAAAGATACAAGGGTAGGTTGGACTCCCAGAGTCCAATTTCGTCACTCTGGTCTAGGAAGACTTCTTTAAGCCATGACTATAGGTCTGCAAAGTCGAAATTGCATTTTGTGTCTGCGATTAAGTAGTCTTTGTCAGGCAGAGGAATCCTGTCGAAGTCGACAGGAGGCAGGAGAAACAGATTCTCCTCACCCTCTGTTCGTTTTGACTTTGGCACCATTACTGTAACAATACCTACAAATAAAACCAAATTTAGCGGAGAGGACTGTAGATGTGGGTGACTGACTGTAACGGAGAGGAAAATGGGGTAAATTATTTGGTGCGATGAGTGGGTGAATGGTGAAGGAATGAAGAGTGAGGGTAGTTTTGAGTAAATGGGTATCCGTTGGGCACGAAAGACAGGTCAGTTGGTTAACGGATAAGTTCGCCAGTAATAAATGGCCAACGTGTCATTTAGAACGTGAGATGGCAAGTGAGAACGACTGAGGCATATAGATGAGTGACGTGGCGGTTATCGATTGGGGGAAAATACCATGGTAAAAAGACTTGCCATGGGTGAACGAGGGAGAAGGACTGACGGAGTTACTGGATGTGACTCTTACAGAAAAGGTGGATAATGACGTCACGAGGTGACGAGGTATGTCAGACAGTAATAGGCAGTGGGATTCAGGACCAATAGATTC
>ML825049.1:42045-66230 GCA_009831015.1 Picea engelmannii | reverse complement strand
TTTTCCTCCCATCATGAATGACATTCCTATCAAACTTCCATGGTCTCCCCAACAAATATGACAAACATCCATAGGAATTACATCACACAAAATCTCATCTTTATATCCTCCTATTTTAAATTCAACTTTGCATTGTTGACTTACCATTACTTGATGTCCTTTCTGCAACCAAGATACTTTATATGGACTTGAGTGTGCAGTTGTCTCCAGCTCCAGCTTCTCCACCATTTCCGTAGATACTAAATTAACAATGCTCCCACTATCTATAATAATTTTGCAAACTTTATCCTTTGTTTTACAAGCAGTCCTGAACTGAGCTTTCTATTTCTTTCTCTGGTTTTAGAAGAACTTTCCTCATCATAAGGTTTTATCCTCCTTCTGCTGCTTATGCTTCCGCATTCTTCTGGGCCTTAGAAATGTGTGCTTCTACTCCTCCTTCTTTCTTCCTCTCAGGGCATTCCCAAGACATGTGTCTTATCTTTCCACATGCATAACATTTAACTCCACCTCCTCTACCTCTTCCTCTTCCTCAAGGAAAATACTTTCTCCCACCAAACGGTCTTCTTTGGGAACTTCCTCCCCTTTCAAGGTGACCATATGATTTCTCATTCTCATCCTTATTTTTCGATGCCTTATCATAGACAATCCCCTTACCTCTATTTAAGCCTCTGCTTCTGTTTTGCTAACTCTGGTTCCTGGCCAACTTTTCTTCTGCCTTCTATGCAATATGATAATCATCTTCCACTATCCTTATGGTCATCATACTATTCTCATCCTAGATTTCATACCTCAAGCCATTTATATACCTAGAAACTTTTTCATCATCCTTATCCCTTTATCTAGTCCTAATATTCAGTCTATAAAATTCTTCTGTGTACTCTTTCACTGTCATACTCCTCTGTCTCGGGTTCTAAAACTTTCTGAATAGGTTTATCTGGTAATCCTTAGGTATGAATTTAGCCTTCAGTTTGGATACCATTCTATCCCAATTCTTTATCTTTTGTTTACCTTTACTCCTTCTCTCTGCCTACAGTTCATCCCACCACAGTGTTGCATGTCCATTTAATCTGGTGACATCATGTCTCACCTTCCTTCCTTCGTTGACATCTTCATAGTCAAAATACTTATCCATGGACATTATCCAGTCAAATATCTCTTCGGCATCCAAATTACCTTCATACATTAGGACGTCCATATTTTCTCTAGCTCCCAACTTCACAACAAATTTCAATAAGTGTTCTTTAGTCGCATCTTCCCCTGTATCTTCTTCAACTTCTACTTCTTCTCTTTCTACATCACTGATGTCTTCAGCAGCATGTGTTCTTTTTTGCATTGCTTCCAACCTTGCATGAAGATCTCTCATTTCTCTTCCCACAACATGGTTTGTCATATGTGGATCTACACGAATCCTTAGCGGGATTATTTCAACTGCTCCTAACACACAAAATTCAACTTCAATTTTTGTTTTTCAGGCTCTAATACCACTTAATTACAACCCCCCCTTCTCCTTGGGTTGCGCAATGTCCCAGTCAAGGATATTCAATTCTCAGAGCTGAATTAGCTCTCTGAAACCTTAATGGTCTCGCTTGTAAATAACCACAGGTCTCTTCACTCTTTCAGTGCAAGTTCTATGACACTCGCGAGCTCTCCCTTCGCACTATCAAGAAATTAATGTTCAGGCGCTAGGTCCTCCTCTATTAGCTCCTTCCTTCATATGACCTCAAGTTATTTCCACACACAATTGCAGGCATGGTCAAAAGTGGTTTGGGATCAATCCACTTTTCTCCCCGCAATTCACCACCAAATGCCACGTGTCCAATTTGCAATACCATTTTTTCTATTGCGACCCGCTGTCAAGTTTTTAAATTTCAAGCACTTTCCATCCTCGCAATCCTTCATAACCGTCAATCTCACAATATCGATGGTGCTTCTGAATGGATGGATCAGATATGTCCTTTCCAAATCTACAGATCAGATTTAACCCTTCTAAATCAATGGCTGTGATTTATTTCATGGTTCGGACTTCGGGAGTTTCAAGTCTCAATCTGAAAATATCGAAGTGATTTCTTCGAAGTTCATAATCTATCGCCACGTATCCTTCTTTATTAGACAGTCCAAATCTCCTTTGGGTCTTCGACAATCTCTCCTCCTATGTATACACAGAGTTTAAATCTCGTGCACTTTTCCTAAATCCAATGGTTTGAAATAATTCGGCTCCTGTTAGATATATCTTCACCCTTCACCTTGCCCAACCTTCGCAAATTATTCTTCTAAAAGATTTCTTCGACACTTAGTTGATTTCTTGTCCTGTGTACTCCTTTCAACCAACCTCTGCACTTTCTTGCAAGAAACGTTTGAGTTATTTCTCCAAGTCAAAGACTTCTTCTACGCACTCCTTGCACTTAATATGCACACTCTGCATACAAAAGTTCCATGCTATCTCTTCTAAGCTTCGAGTCGAACAAGACTCGCTCTCACAGACTCCTTGCATTCAATATGCACTCCTTGCATAACTTATAGAAGAGAAACAATTGAAACTTATTCAATTCTTCATAAATTCATCCATTCACCATGAACATCATACATCCACAAAATTCATAACAAAAATAGACTTGTAAACGGTATCAACACTGTACAATTGGATCAACTTCCTTTGTTCTATTCATTCTAGAAAAAACATGATTACACCTCTATCTCTTACAGTAATTACAATTAGAAAACTTATCTAAGGATGCAGAGCTTCCTCGCTCTTCTTCCTCCTATCTAAATTCTATCACCTTCTACTCCAATGGTTACCTACTCAACTTAATAAAATGCAACCTAATGAATAATCAGGGAAAATATTCTACACCTGTAATATTTTACAATCATGTAAGGATTTACAATTGCTCTTTCATTTCAAACAGTGGCCCGAATTTACATACAACTAATTTAATTAACGAGAAATTCAAAAAATCTCCACACCGCTACCAAGCTAGTTAAGAGTCGTTTTGGCTCTTTCAATGCGTTGAAGTGTCGACTTCGCTTCCATGCCCTGTTTTCTTTGATTTGATAGCGATGCTCCTGCCTCAAAGTGGGAGAAAGGCATGAAAGAGGAAATGAACTCCTTGGTAAATAACCAAACTTGGGACTTGGTTCAGTTTCCTCCAAGAAAAAGAGCATTGCATAATAAATGGGTTTACAAGTTGAAGGAAGAAGATGGAGGGAAAAAGTGGTACAAGGACAGACTTGTTGTAAATGGGTTTTCATAGAAGAAAGGCATAGATTTTGATGAAATATTTTATCATGTTGTTAAAATGACTTCAATTAAGACTATTTTAAGTCTTGTGGTAGTATAATATTTGCATCTTGAACAGTTAGATGTAAAAACAACATTTTTCCATGGGGATTTGGAGGAAGATATTTATATGCAGCAACAACAGGGATATGAGCTCAAAGGAAAGGAGAATTTGGTATGCATGTTGAAGAAGAGATTTTATGGCCTAAAGCAAGCTCCAAGGCAGTGGTATTTGAAGTTTGACATGTTTATGACAAAACAAAGTTATAGGATGTCATTTTGATCATTGTGTTTATTTTAAGAGGCTAGAAAATGAAAGATATATTATCTTGTTATTGTATGTAGATGACATGCTTGTTGTAGGATCTAACATGCATGATATAAATGTGCTCAAGAAGAAATTATCTAATTCATTTGCAATGAAGGATTTGGGTGCTGCAAAGAAAATCCTTGGTATGAGAATAACAAGAGACAAGAAAAAACGCAAATTGACATTGTCTCAGGGTGAGTACATAGAGAAGGTGTTGGAGAGGTTTATAATGAAGAATGAAAAACCAATTAGTACACCTTTGGAAATATTTTCAAAATAACCAATGAAATGTGTCCCAAGACACTAGAGGAGACAAAATACATGTCCAGGGTCCCTTATTCATTAGCAGTTGGAAACTTGTTGTATGTTATGGTGTGCACAAGACTATTATTTCACATGTAGTGGGAGTTGTGAGCAAGTTTAAGAGCAATCCAGGTAAAGAACATTGGGAAGTAGTAAAGTGGATTCTCATGTATTTGAGAGGTAATGCTACTCATGAATTATTTTTTGGAGGTTCAAACATTGTTCTATAGGGATATGTTGATTCAGATATGGCAGGTGATAAAGATAGCAGGAGGAGCACCACAAAGTATGTTTTTACTGTAGGTGGAATAACCATAAGTTGGATTTAGAAAATTGAAAAGGTTGTTTCACTTTCAACAACAGAAGTTGAGTATGATGTTGCTATTGAGGCTAGTAAATAAATGATTTGGTTACAGAGGTTTATGGAGGAATTGGGAAAGAAACAGGAGAATAACAGGTTTTATTGTGACAATGAGAGTTCCATTCATATTGCAAATAACTCGAACTTACATTCTAAGACTAATCATATAAAACTTAGATACCATTTCATATGATCCTTCTTGGAAGATGGACAATTGAAGTTGGAAAAGATACATACTATCCAGAATCCTGCAAACATGTTAACAAAGGTAGTAACCAGGGAGAAACTGAGTTCCTGCTCAGTTTCAGTTGGCCTTCAAGAATGAAGGTGAAGATGATAAATTGTCAAGTCCAAGGTGGATCATATTCCAATAGGTACAATAACAATGGAGTTGTTGTGATCAATGTCCAAGTGGGATGTTGTTAGTTGTGAAGATTGATTATCTTCTTGATTCAGAGATTTGTTTAAGCCATGTTTGCATCACATTCCCTAATAGGGGGTGGGGGGGGGGGATTCACCCCCCACTATTTTCGTTAGGGAGGTCCAGGGGGGTGGTGACAATTAATGAATCCCCCCCCTAGCGAGGGATTCAAGGGAAACACACCCGAAGGAAATTTTTGGGAAAAGTTGCCTTGTAAAATATTGTAATTTTGTATTCAATATGGACCATTCATTGTAAGGTTGCAGATTTGACGGTATAAGTTATGTTAGGGATTTTTTCCCTAGGAAACCCTCTTTTTTGTATGAGGGAATTGTATTGCGGTTATGGATGAGAGTGAATATTGTATTCTAATATAGGATACTGTGAGATAAAGAAGAGGAATTTGCAGTGGTTTTGTTGTAGGTTGTATCCCTTCATTTGTTGGATAATAGTAAAGGAAGGACATGCCAATTTCTCTAGTGCATGTAGCCCACACTGGGTGAACCACGCATATTTGTGTCTTTGTTGTATTGTGTATCTTCTGTGTTTTATTTCCTCATTTGTTCTATTTTATTGCTCCACGATCTTGTTTTTATAATAATGTCTGGCCAAGTCATTGTAGTCAAGTGTTCATTCACCCATATGTTTTATAGGATAAACATGGTTTGTTATTCCATACATACCTAGAGGTAAAATAATGTTAATGAACAATGATATTCCTACAAATTCAAGCACTAATGGCATAGATGACAAAGATGTTGAACAATGATATGATTTGAGGATGTAACCCTTGAATTTTAATTTGAGATAATATTTGTGACTTATATGTACTGCATGCCTACTTTTCCATGTTGTACTCATTTATTGTACTTGAAGAAAAATTGTTAATATATCAAAAGTACATAAACTATTTATTTTTTATGGAATGCTTCATAAGTTTATTAAACGCAATGATAAGAGTACATGAAATTTATACAAAAAGCAGTTACAAATACAACCACCACAAGTTAATCTTGTAAGGAAAAAATATATAGCCTATGAAAACTTACCCTGGAAGGCATCCAAAAATATAGAGTCGTAAAGAGGAAATTTTCTCGAGATAGATAAAAATAAATACAACTAAATAGGCCAACTATCAAGAGCTAGTAGTGAGACCAGGAGGCAACTAGAATTAAACATAGGCATAAGATTCAATAACCAATGTTTGCATTGTCCAAATTAAATACTAGAGAAGAGCACACTTTTTTGGCCTCACCATTATATCCTTCTCTTCCATTATAATGTATATGAAAAATATAAAAATTCTTAGTAATATGCATTTCCTTTGAATGCAATGACGTAAGATATTTAGTATTGACTTTATATTCACCCAAAATTTGTTTGCAAATTAGTTCAGAGGGTGTAAACACTGCAATTTCATTGATCCCCTATGTCATTTCCATGCACAAGCCTTCTAGGAGTGCATGGTAATATGCCTCATTGTTTTGATGTCATTTTGTTTAAGATCCCCACTATTCTTTCAACCTCATGGTATCCACTGTCATATAAGATGAAAGTAATTGTAACTCTTCTAGGGTTTTTAGTAAGAACTATCTCTATGTATAAGCACTGTAATTTCACCATTTTGAATATGAGAAGAACTAACAAAAAATAGTTACCCCTTGTTGGACACACATATTACATTTCCAACATTTCCCCCCTTAATCCAAAGAGGTGTATGTGAATCCAAGAAGAGAGTGTTGGAATACTAAGAGGGGGTTGAATCAGTATGAGCACTTTTATTACTTTTAACCACAATATGTGTTTTTTAATTTTATGAGTAGTTCATCAATAGCATTCAAAAAATCATGAGAATTATAAATAAACAATGAATAATGAACAACCACACAAGTACACAAAACACCAAAATTTTACGTGGAAACCCAATGCGGGAGAAAACCACATAATGATTTTATTATATGTCAAAAGAAATAAATTCATAGGAAGAATCAACTTTCTTATTTTCCAGCTACAATTGGAAGGAGGCTCCAACTCCCTAGTTTTCAAGCTCCAACCTAATGGAAGCTCCAACTTCCCAATTTTCCGACACTAATCAAAAGGACGCTACAACCCTCTTTCCTTACCCCATCCAACCACCTAGAAATATAAATGTATAAAACCTGTCACTACCACTGAATCAATCAACCTCTTACTAATCTATCACTATCACTGCCGCAACCTGTCACTGTTTCTATACTTCATCAATTGTTATCACTCAACCTTTATGCCTCAAACCCTCATACAATATCCACAAGAATGTCTTCCAAAACAAATACTCATGAACTACTAAGACATTTCTATGTTGGACTATTACAGAATATAGACCTTAACATTCACAGTAACCCATACCTCTCAAGTTGTAGCTAACCTGATGGATTTGATATTCAAAAATTCAGTTTCCTCAACAGATTTGTGCCTTGTGCTTTGTAAATTCATGGATGTCCAACTGTGACTCATGGATGTTCTCTCCCTAATGCATATGAAAATCATGGATTTATTTGCTTCTCTAAGATTCCTTGTTTTCCTTCACTGAACCCTGCAGATGTCCACACTCTTCCTTCATTGTAACTCACAGATGTCCACACTCTTCCTTCACTGCAACTCATGGATGTCCTTAGGAAAACCCTAGAACATTAAGCTCAACTTTGTCCCTTCGGCTCCTGCAACTTATCTCTTCATTGAAATTCACTGCCTCAGACTCACTACTTCAGATATGTCAATAATACCTAACCATAACACTTTACAACATAGCTATTCAATATGCTCAATAGAATCTAATAAGAGTCTCTTGAAGTCTTATTTATACTTTCCAAGTGACTTCCTTTAGGGGTTAGCTTGTAACTGTTTTACCCCTTTTCTTTATTTTAAGGATAACCCACACTCTCTTGTTGCAACCACTTTACCTTTAATTTAATTATTGTTGCAACTACTTTACCCTTAATGAATGACTTGTAACTACTTATTGACTTGTTGACCTTCTAGGGGCTTCTATATCATTCTTTGGGGTCCTCCAACTTTACAAGGCAATAACTCCTCAACCGTGAGGAACCACATGGTGTACCACATATCATCAGAAATGGCATGATATGTAATATCCATCCATGAATTATTTACTTGCATATGCATTGTCCTTCATGTCATTTTTCCTCGATAAAATTCAGGTTCCATAACCATACCTTAGAGGCTTTTTGAATTCTTCAAGGGTGGACATCAATGACAACCAATCTTTCAAGAATCTCCCCCTTTTCCATTGATGGAAATGCTCCGATGCAATTCCAAAACACTATGCACCCCCTATGCCATCACTCCCTCTATATTTATACCTATAATCTTTCTCTCCATTTCCCTTCATCTGCTCATTCTCCCCCTCTTTGACATCAATGGCAAAGGGTAACTTCCCTTGAGGATACTCCCCTTGTATGAACTCTCCTTGGGGATTCTCTCCCTATTTGAATTATTCTTTGGGTTTCTCCCCCTAATTCTTATTGAGGTTGTTTCCCCTGTCTGCAAGCTTCAGATAGTTCCATTAACTTTTTCTCTTCATGTTTCTTCCTCATATAAATCCATGACATATATGAAAATAATTCAAAAATTCATTGTGGAATAGAAACTACTCCAATTTTATGTCGAAGATACTCAAAGGTATCCCTTGAGAGAGGTTTGGTGAAGATATCTACAATTTTATCTTTTTTCCCAATATACTCGACCCTGATGTTCTATTCTGCAACCTATTCCTATAGAAAGTGAAACTTGATCGAAATATGTTTCTTCTTGGAGTGCATCACTAGATTCTTTGAGATATTGATGGCACTGGTGTTATCAAGAAATATCAGAATGGGCTCATCATATTCAACCTGTATATCCTTCAAAGTTTGTCTCATCCATAGAACCTGAGTACAATATGGTGTTGCTGCAATATACTTTTCTTCTATTGTAGACAAAGATATTGATGATTGTTTCTTGCTCAACCATCATACCAGGAACTCACCCAATTAGATATCTTCTCCACTTGTACTTCTTTTATCATCATTGCAACATGCCCAATCTGCATCTGTGTAGGAAACAAGACATAGATCATTTCATTTTGGATACCATAATCCAAACTCTTATGTACCTTTGAGATATCTGAATATCCTCTTCACTAACATAACAAGTGATTCCTTTGGTGCTACTTGAAACCTTGCAACCTATCCAACTGCTTGTATCACATCTGGTCTATAGGTTGTCACATAGATTAAGTTGACAATCATTTATCTATAATGTCTTTAATCTGCATCCTTATAATCGTCATCCTTACTTAACTTGCAACTGGTTTGCATAGGAGTACTGAGTGGTTTGCAATCTTCCATTCCAAACCTTTTTAGCATTTCTCTGATATACTTGGTCTGAGAGATGAAGATACCTTTGTTTCTCTGACATATGTGTAGTCCCAAAAAGAAAGACAACTCTCCAAGTAATGACATCTCAAACTCATTCTTCATGTATTTGGAAAATTTCTTACTCATTGTGTCATCATCACTTCCAAAAATAATATTAGCAACATACACTTCAATTATCAGGATACTATCTTGATTTACCTTTATGTATATATTGTTGTATCCATTTCCTTTCCTGGACCCTTTTTGTTGTAAGTACATGTCCAGTCCCGAATACTATGCTTCGGGGCTTGTTTGAGACCATATAGTTCTTTCTTCAATGTGCAAACATAATTTTCCCTTTTTGACAAATGAAATCCTGCTAGCTTCTCGATGTATACTTCTTCTTCTAACAAAGCAAGATTGGTATGTAAAGGATACACTCAGGTTGAAGGTATAGACTTTGAAGAGACCTTTTCCCCTCATTTAGTTTGTAAACATATGTTCAGGATACACTCATCATCACTTCCAAAAATAATATTATCAACATACACTTCAATTATCAGGATACTATCTCGATTTACCTTTATGTATATATTGGTGTCTGCATTTCCTTTCATGAACCCTTATTGTTGTAAGTACCTGTCTAGTCTTGAATACTATGTTATGGGGGATTGTTTGATACCATACAGTTCTTTCTTCAACCTGCAAACATATTTTCCCCTTTTGGATAGCTGAATTCCTGTTGGTTTGTAATATTCCAAATGTAAAAAGTATGCAGAACAAAAATAAAATGCTAGAAATGGCAGATAAATAACAATATAACCAGAAAAACACCACAATAACACTGAAATAATATCAAAATAACACCAGAAAGAGTACTTTGATTCCGAGAGCAATTTTCACAGGCCTCTTCGAGGGGGAAACCTTCAGTCGAGCAGAGATCTATTACAATAATATCCAATATAGGGTTATCATACCCTCGACTCCTATTTATACTAAATATGTCTATCAAAAGAACCATCTAGAGGAAGCTCCTTCTAGAAGAAGAAGCTTCTATTAGGTCTTCTTACATTTGACTTATTCTACTTTACTGCAATGCCTTATTAATATTGACCTTTACTACATCTGAATATATTGTTCTACATATGTGAGGGGTTAGGTCCCTAACATGGTTGCTCGATGTATACGCATTATTCTAACAAAGAAAGATTGGTATGTAAAGGATATGCTCAGGTTGAAGGTATAGAATTTGAAGAGACATTTGTCCTTGTTCAATTTTTTTACAAAGACCACCTTTGTACCAATCACATTTTTGTTCTTTAGACTTGGAACAAGTTCCCATCTATCATTATTCTCTATCTAGTCCAATTATTCATTCATATATTTGATCCAGTATTCATCCTTGTTTTCTTCTTCAAAACTGCTTGGCTCAATTTGGATAACAGTGCTAGGTGTTTTTGTTCTGGTGAACGTATTCTTCTTCGGGTTTCAACTCTAGCATATTTATTCCTCATTCAGGATACGTTCAAGATATTCTCATAATCACTTCCAATAAGTGTTGGTGAGCATATCCTCATTCAATTACAGGATAAGTGTTGGTGAGTGTATCCTCGTTCAATTTGTTTATGAAGACCACCTTTGTACCAATCACATTTTTTCTCTTCAACCTTCGAACAAGTTCCCATATATCATTCTTCTCTATATGGTATAATTATTCATTCATAGCTTTGATCCAGTATTCATCCTTGTTGGCTTCTTCAAAACTGCTTGGCTCAATTGTGGATAACAATGTTAGGTGTTGTTGTTCTGGTGAACATATTCTTCTTCGGGTTTCAACTCATGCATATTTAATCCCAATGATCTATTTTGGTGGATGATTTTTTTGTACTCATGTGTTAGGTGTCTTTGGAGGTGTTTCAAAATCTTGTTTCTCTTGCTCTACCTCTAACTACTATGTTTCTTCATCTACTTCTTCTTCTTTCAAATCTTCTTCGTGATCATGTTCCACTGAATCTTTGATTCCTTATTTTTTCCTATGTCCATCTGTTTAATCAATCGTCACATTGATGCTTTCCACTATTCTGTTGAGTCTTAAATTGAAGCATTTGTATTCTTTTCTTTTACTTGAGTACCCAACTAGTATTCCTTTATCAATTCAAGATTCAAATTTTCCAATCTTGCCATCTTCTCTTTTGATATAACATTAGCTTCTGAACACTCTGAAATGATTCACATTTGTTGGTATTCCTTTCCATAGCTCGTAGGGAGTTTTATCACTGTTATTTTTTAGCATTCCTCTATTCTAAATATGAATTTTTGTATGTACTATTTGTACCCAAAAGACGTCCTTTAACTTGGAATCTTTCAACGTGGTTCTGGCCATTTCCTATATTGTTTTGTCCTTCCTTTCGACAACTCCATTTTGTTGAGGTGTCTTGGCTACTGAGAACTGTCAATTTATACCATGTTCGCTATAGAAATATATGAATTCCTTTTATGTAAACTCTCCTCCATTGTTTGATCTCAAACACTTGATTTTTCATTTTGTCTCAGTTTCAACCATTTCCTTGTATATCTTGAAGTGTTTAAATTCCTTTGACTTCTTCCTGAGAAAGAAAATTGTAGTCATTGAACAGTAGCATAAAGTACTATTGTCCATTCAATCCCTTTGTTATTTTTGGTCCACATAGATCTGCATGTACAATCTCTAGCAGTTTTGTTGTGGAGTACTCCTTAGATTTGAACTTGGTCCTGGTTTGTTTTCCCTATAGACAATTCTTGCATAGAGTATTTGTTGGCTTCAAGATCTCAGGAATTTCTCTTATTTCTTCCTTTCATTTTATTTTGACGATATTATCAAAACTTATGTGACCCATTCTTTTTTGTCAAAGCCAACTTTCATCATCCTTTTCTAGGAAACATCTTTCCTTTCCAAATTCATTTAATACATATATGTTCCTTGGAGTTCTTACAGTTATAGCTACCAACTTTCATGATCCTTCTTTCCTTATCTCGCATTTTTCTGAGTCAAACATAAGCCTATGTCCTTGATCACACATTTGAATTACACTTAGAATATTGTGATTCATGTCTTCTACTAGTAGAACATTTTATGCCCTGGAATCCTTTTTTCCAAGCTTGATTATGCCTCTTCCTATAATTCTAACTGAGTTGTCATTCCCAAATGAAATTGATCCATCTCTTTCCTTCTTCAATGTTAGAAAATTATCCTTATCACCTATCACATGCTTTTATCAACCACTATCAACATACCATCCACATTTCTTGTGTTGATCTTGCAAGGAAAATGTGCATTATTTAGTGTTGAATTGATCCTTCTTCTTTATCCATATCCTTTGTGGTTTCTATCTGTGATTGTTGGTATTTTGTTGTGATTCTCTAGGAGGAACAATCCATCTACAATCTTTGGCCATGTGTCCAAAGTTGTTGCAATTGTATCATTCTATAACTAAATCAAACAAACAAAGGAATTGAAACTCATATGTTAAGTATACCAAGTCTTTGTTGGTAAATTTTCACTTTTTCATCCAGATTACTTATCTTTGTGCAATTACGACTCAAATAGATTCTTTTCATTCATCTCGACATATTCATTCACTTAAAGCAAAGTAATAAAACCAATTATTAATCTATTAAGAGGTGCTATTTACGAAGGCTCGAAGTAATCTCTTTCACTTTGAGTGTTTGTGTACTTATAACAATTATGAGTTCAATTCTTAAAACGTTTCAATAACTGCAACAAACCAAAATCTATAAAATTGCAATGACATAAATGAAATGAAGAAAATTTAGTGTCAAACTAAATGAGGAATACAAAAAATGTTAGTATGTCGAGTATGAGATAAACTACAAGCCTATGGATGGTACAAACTAGAAAATCTAAGAATGCAATCAAACTCATAATTACAACAAGCTTCTATCTCAATAAATAAACCTCCAAACTGTGTACACCAAACACAATGAGAATAAGAATGAAATTGAAACAATCTTCCTTTCTTTATGTGTAGATAATCAAATTTAAGAGTGGATATCTACACATGGGATGAACAATGAGGCGATGTGAGGATGTTTATCTCCTGCAACTGATCTTACTTCATAAATAACTTTGTGTTTGGGTAAAACAATTAGTAGAGAATGATCATTTATTGATGGAACTGACTAAAGTTTGTATAGAAGGGAAAATGTTTTAAATCTTTGTGTAAACTACAGAGAGGATAATTAACACATATTGATTATAATTAAAATCCATGAGATTTCTAACACAAGTGTACCAATCTGAAGGTGATTAACCAAATTGAAACCCATTTGAAACAATAATTAAAATATTAACAAACACATAAATTAAATATGAGATTAAACACATAATAACAATATAACTAACAAGATAAAGAGAAAATATTACCTAGGATTGAGGGTACCTTCCCAACCTAACCAGTGTTTTTGGGAGGAGATCAAATCACGTTGAAACGATGCACCAAGTTTCAGAGAAAATCAATAATATTCATTTTCATAATCTTAAATTACAATACTTTTCTCATCAATTTCAGATCTTTGTATATAAAAAAATGAATTCCCTTTCTCTATTCTAGGAGGCATTGTTTGTACATAAAATAACTAGAACCGAATCCCAATTCATTCAAACAAATTTTAATTTTTTTGGGAAACTGGTCACACACAAAATATAGGAAAACCCAAATCAGAAAAACCTTTGTAACTTTCTAATGGTGTCTGATTTTGTAAATCGTATCGTGAGTACTCAATTTGGACCATCCTGCACAAAACCCATCTTCCATAATTTCAACATTCATATTCATCGCCTCGAGAATCGCACTAGAAGTTAACTGCAACTAATTTGGCTCGTTTATGATTGAAAAACATTGACCACTACTGGAGACTTCCATGTTGGACCTATGTGAGAACTAAGGATCACACAACATGTTGGCATCTAGATCTTCAAAACCCTTGTGGCTAAATTTCAATTGGAGATGAAAAATCATGCCAACGAATGATTTAGGGTACTAGAAATAAACAATTGGTATAGGTACTTGGTTAATTTAGCTACAAGAATTCTTGACATTAACCATCATTAGCAAAACTATGATATAGTCTTCTTTAATTACTAAAAACATAGAAAAACAATGTATTAACCACAGGGTATCTTTAATCATGAATAAAGGTATGTAATGAAGGTTTAAGGTATGCATTATTGACGAAATGCGAGAAATGATCTAAGAATAACAAATTTATTGGGCAAAGAAATATGACAAAAGCATATCCCAACACTCCCCAAACCTGAGAGTTTGCATGTCCTCATGCAAACAAGAACTTGTGAATCCTTGATCATTGTTCATTGTATACTCTGTTTAATTATCTTGCATTGTTTCTTTATGCTGGTGTTGGTTCTTGTGGAGCAACACTCTTTGAAAATAATTATATTGTCACAAAAAACAATTTTTTAATAGAGAAACAAAGAATTGAGTACAAGCAAGAGATGGGTGATCATAAAGGGATGGTGGATGGTATGAAAAAGTGGTTTACAAAATTATGTAGACGATGGAAACATTAATATACTTGTATGAGCTTGGGTGCTTTTATACTATGTATTTTGATTTCATTTTGAGACCAATATTTACTTGTGGTTCTTTGTTTGGATAGGAAACAATGAATTCATCTTCTTATTTAGGACATTCAGATGACTTAGGAATGTTTTAAGATGTACACGGAGAAGAAACTATGAATACTCCTTTGTATCTGTACTTGTATACCACATATTTTATTTTTATTGCTTGGTCTTGCGATAAGGGTATTTATTATGGAAAATGAAATTGAAATGGAAGGGAATGATGATAATGGTGATAGTATTTTGTATGTGGTGATGATGTGTAGTGGAGTGTGGAATGGTTATACATCATGTTTTCCAAATTCTTAGTAAATTAAAGAGATTTATACCCACTTTACCTCAAGTTACCTTTGTTTTGAATTTTGATGTGTTGACGGCTAGAATGAAGGATATGATACATGTTGACTAAAGACTTAAGATGAGGTATATCAAAGTTAAGAGCTACTGAAAGTATGAGAGAAAACTAAAGTTGATCTGCTGAAAGAGGTTGAACTAGATATAACTAAGATAGAATGAAGGAATTCTGAAGATACTAAAGATATGGAAGGAATATGAAGATATTATGATCCAGGTGGATATCGGTGGCCACCCACCTCTTCCAACTGGCTCAAAATAGTTTTCTGACATTTTGGCAATTTACTATTTTTAGCAGTTTTAACTTCCGGGGCCATTTTGAGGGCCTAAATGAAGGTTTTTTTGGATTGATATTCTCAATGATAGCCAAAGGCATGATTAATCCCCAAAATTAATCTTCTCGACGATACCTTTCCAACAGGCTATCATATGCCTAAAATGGAGATCGTATGCAAAAGTTACGACCCCAGGAAGTTGATGTACTAACTTACCCAAACGAGGCCCACATGAATTTTGGCGCTTCATCTCCTAGGGTTAGGTTTTTGGATGTCTAGGGTTTTTTACATTCTTGTTTATTGTAAAAAGGCCTTCAGAGCCTCATTGTAATCATCTTCTTGCGAATGAGTGCAGCCGTCACATCTCTTCTCAGAGATAAGCCGCCACCATTCTAGCAAGCTTGTTTCTGCTGCATTTTACAGTTTCAGCTTATTTCCTTATTAAATAGAAAACCAGTTTTACTGTATCTCTGTTATTTTGTGTTAAGCACCTATTAATAATATGTAGTCATTTTGTTCTACTCATAAAATCCAGATCAGTGGTATCAAAGCGGTCTGCTCCTTGTCGTCTTAATGCATGTCCCCAACGAGGTCGGAGTACAAAGAGTTGGGTCTCAAGCTTGTTTCTCTTGAGGAAAAAAACTCTCGCACACCCAAGCGACCTCTCATGGTAGGAGAAAAGAAAGATTACAAGACATGTGATCCTTTCAAACTGTTGATTGAGGAAGCTCTCACGCAACAAAGGAATGTGATGATGGATAGTTTCGCGCAAATCCTTCGACGATTACCCACATGCGACACATCTTCTTCAAGCGGAGGCGCCACCCCCTTCAAGGTAAAAATAAACTTCTATATTCCTATATTTGAAGGTCAGATAGACGCAGATGTTGTAGACAAGTGGTTGAATCTACTAGAAGGGTATTTTTCTGTCCATAACTTTTCGAATAGAGAAAATATTACTTTTGTGCTCCTCAAAGATGTTCCCCATGTCAAATATTGGTGGGAAACTTTCTGTGAGAAAAAGGAAATAGAGGAACCCTCACTATTTACATTCATGACCACCTAGGATTCCTTCAGGGATTCTATTAAGGAACAATACTACCCTGTCAGAAGTTATGACGAATTGTATACCAAATGGACCACACTGCGGCAAGAAAGAGACCAAGCAGTGCCAGATTTCACGAATATCTTTCATACCTTGTGCACCAAGTTGGGTATCAAAGATTTAGAATGAAATCTAGTGCTCAAGTATCACGGGGCTCTGCATAGATACATCCAATTCAAAATGGAATTTTTGGACATCTCATCCTTGGGCACGGCCTACTGATATTCCGTCAAAATCGAGCAAAAGCTCAAACAAAAGATGCGGCAATTTGGACCCGGGAACCCCTCACAACAAAATCCAGGAAAGGGTGGCCCCAACCCACAGAACAAAGGACAGAGAAAAGATGGACAGTTTCAGGACAACCAGTCCAACCGAAAAGACAAAGAAATATACTGGGAAGTGGTGTGACTT
The DNA here is from genome assembly GCA_009831015.1 of Picea engelmannii. NCBI lineage: Eukaryota > Viridiplantae > Streptophyta > Pinopsida > Pinales > Pinaceae > Picea > Picea engelmannii. The sequence continues at coordinate 49,375 of ML825049.1, read as the reverse complement.
CCATAAGAGCCCTTGGCATAACACGGTTAATTGCTGCTCAAAGCAGTCATTGGTGGCTGAAGTGAAAGCCTCTGAATCAGATGAAGGTTCAGACTCTGATACAGAACCAGAAAGGGGAAGACAAATCATTGATGTGGAACCCAGTGCCACCGTTGCTACCACCAAGCTCCAGCCTAGTGAACCATATGAGCCAGAAGAAGGAGAATGCCTCTTCCATTCACAGATGTGGGTAAAAGGAAACCCACTGCACTTCATCATGGATAGTGGTAGCCAGAAGAACCTCATCTCCCAAGAAGCTGGCCCTACCGACAACACTGCACCCACAACCCCACACCATTGGATGGCTCCACGAAGGAAGCAATCTTCATGTCAGCCAACAGTGTTGACTATTGTACAACATCAAGCCCTTCACAGATGAGGTATTGTGTGATGTTGCTCCTCTCGAATTTTTTGATGTTATTTGGGCCAACCTTATTTATGGAAACATCATGTTGTATATGAGTCTAGGCCTTGTAGTGTTATTATTACTTTGAACAGGAAATTGTACAGGATACCCGAGGCAATCCCACCTAGTGCTATTTCCTTGATCTCTGCTAAGCAATGCAGGAAGATCATCTCTCAGACGAGGAAGTTTGTATTCTTCATGATTTTCTCTCAGAATAAGCGAAATATCACAGCCACATCCAGGGTCTCTGTGGCTGATCTCTCCACATAGCAGAAGCAAGTGGATAAGGTCATGGAAGAATACTCAGATATCTTCTCCTCACCTACCAAGGTAACTCTGCACTGCCAGGTCAAGAACCCCATCGATCTGACCCCCGACACACTGCTACCCAATGGGCTAGTCTATCATCTCTCTCTATTAGAGAATGAGGAGATCAAGCGATAGATACAAGAAATTCTCCACAAGGGGCACATCTGTCCCATATCATCACCTTGTGGGAGCCCAATTGTGATGGTACAGAAGAAATATGGAACTTGGCGACTCTGCATTGATTACCGGGATTTGAATAAAATCACAGTCAGAAACTGGTACCCGATTCCCTAAATCAAAGACCTCCTTGATCAACTCACGGGGCCCAAATACTTTAGTAAGATTGATCTGAAGTCTGGCTACCACCAGGTACCGATAGAAAATATAGATGTATGGAAAACCGCCTTCAAGTCAAAGGAAGGCCTTTTTGAATGGTTGATCATGCCCTTTGGTTTGACAAATGCTCCAGCCACTGTCATGAGGATGATGGATGATATCCTATGACAATTCGTTAATACTTTTGTAGTGGCGTATCTAGATGACATTCTCATTTACAAAAATACTTGGGCCGAACATTTGCAGCATATTCAGCAGGTTCTGCACACCCTTTTACGGAACAAGTTATATGCCAACTTGGAAAAATTCTCCTTCGACATGGACAAGGTCCATTACCTGGGCTACATAATTGATCAGCATGGTGTACATGTGGATCTAGCCAAGATCCAAGTCATCTAGGACTGGTCAGCCCCAACCACACTCACTGAGCTTCGGATCTTCTTGGGCCTTGCCAATTTCTACCACAGGTTCGTGTTGGGATTCTCCCATATTGCATGGGCCCTTAGCCAAATAACTAGGGGTGGTGGTAAGGCTAAATTTGTGTGGGGTTGGTCCCAATAACAAGAATTCGATGATTTTAAATAGCGTTTGTTCTCAACCCTAGTAATTTCACTAACAGACCTACAACAACCCTTTGAGATCGAGACAGATGCTTCAAACTATGTGGTGGACGTTGTTCTCACTCAACATGACCACCCCGTGGCCTATCATAGTGAGACACTATCAGTTGTTGTCTGTAAGTACCCCACTTACGACAAAGAAATGTACACCATTGTGCAAGATTGCCTCCAATGGAGACATTACATTCTTGGGAAGGAGACAATCATCCAAATTGATCATAATCCACTACAGTTCATGCAGACACAAGGAAAATTGTAGAATGATCACCATCAAAAGTGGTCCACATACTTGCAGCAATTCCACCTCAACATCAAGTATAAAACATGAAGCACCAATCGCGTCGTTGATTGCCTCAGCAGACCGTCATTCACGACACTCACCACGGTGCTAGACTCCTACGACCATGAGACCTCTGGATGGCCCCAACTCTATGAGACAGACCTGGACTTCGCCACCACCTACCAAATGTTGGGTGCAAACGCAGTTATCGATAATTTCCATCTTCAGGATGGGTTGTTGTGTCGTCTGGGCCATATATGTGGTCCATCAAGTGAGTGAGCGAAGATGATCTAGGAAGCCCACTACAGTTGGGTGGCAGGACACTTCGGCGTTGAAAAGACAGTACTGATGCTACAGAAACATTTCTACTGGCCGAAACTTTCACAAGAGATCAACAAGTATATCAAGTCCTGCACTGCTTGTGCTATTGCTAAACCGAACACTAAGAAACAAGGCATGTATACCCCTCTTCCTACTCTTGAAAGGCGATGGGAATCCATCTCAATGGACTACATGTTGGGCCTCCCCTCCACCAAGTGGGGAAATGACTATGTTTTTGTGGTTGTTGATCTCTTTTCTAAGATGGCGATTCTGGTTGTCTACAAGAAGAACATCACAGTAGAGGCCATTGCCAAGCTCTTCTTTGAACGAGTCTGGGTACATTTTGGAATCCCAAAAACCATTGTCTCAGATCGGGACAGTCGATTTCTCAGCACATTTTGGTTGAGCCTCTAGTCACTGTCGGACGCCAAGCTCACCAAATCCAAAACCTTCCACCCCCAAATAGATGGCCAAACTAAGGTCATCAATCGAATGATTGTGCATATCCTTTGCATGTATAATTCAAAGAACCCTCACACATGGGATGAGAGCCTTCCCTATGTGTAACATAGCTACAACCAAGCCCTGCATATATCAACTGGCCACATCCCCTTTCAGGTGGGGTTGGGATTCCAACCATTGGGTCCCATAGATGTTGCACTTCCCCTTGCGGTCACCTCGACTGACTCATCTCCTGCTCCAATTGAAGCTAACAAAGCTACCCGGTTCATTGAGAGGATCAAGCACATCCACCAACAGGTTCAAGATATCCTATAGAAGTCCAATGACAAGTACAAGTAACGCTATGATCAACATCGGGTGCCACATAAGTTTCAGTCGGGGACAAAGTTTGGTTCACTTGCAGAAAGAACGCCTTAGAGGACCCCATTGGAAGCTTCGCCCACTCTGTTATCGGTCATACACCATCACCAAGGCCATGGGGGATAATTCTTTTGAGCTCAACATTCCTCATTTCCTTGTCCTGCACCTAGTGTTCAACGTGGATCTCCTTCTCCCTTATTTCCCACCATTATTGGACACCTCAAACATAACAGAGCAGTTGAAACCAACAGAGATAAAAAATGAATGCATACAACAGGAATCCAACGATCAGATTGTGGACACACATATCAAGGGCACTCGACATCAAAGGATCCAGCTTTATCAAGTTGTCAAAGCAGGGCAGCTCCTGCACCAAGGCAAGTGGCTCACCCCGGGCCAAATTCAACAAAAATTTCCTCACCTACTGGGGGAACTCAATGCAATGTAGACCATTTATTCCTAAGGAGGGAGGATTGATCTAGGTGGATATTGGTGGCCACCCACCTCTTCCAACTGGCTCAAAACAGTTTTATGACAGTTTTGGAATTTTACTATTTTTAGCAATTTTAACTTTCGAGGCCATTTTGAGGGCCTAAATGAAGTTTTTTCGGGATCGAGCTTCTCAATGATATCCTAAGGCATGATTGATCCCCCAAAATAAATATCCTCAATGATACCTTTCCAACGGGCTATCATATGCCTAAAACAAATATCGCATGCAAAAGTTACGACCTCGGAAAGTTGATGTACTAACTTACCCAAACGGGGCCCACATGACTTTTGGCGCTTCATCTCCCAGGGTTAGGTTTTTGGATGTCTAGGGTTTTTGGCATTCCTTTTTATTTTAAAAAGGCCTTCAAATCCTCATTGTAATCATCTTCTTGCGAATGAACGCAACTGTCACATCTCTTCTCAGAGATAAGCTGTCACCATTCCAGCAAGCTTGTTTCTGCTGCATTTTACAGTTTCAACTTATTTCCTTATTGAATAGAAAACTAGTTTTACTGTATCTCTGTTACTTTGTGTTAAGAAATTGTTAATAATATGTAGTCATTTTGTTCTTCTCATAAAATCTGGATCAGATTATTTTCCCCTAGGTTGTAATTGTAGCTAAATTACACACAAAACAAGAAACTTATGAAAACAACCTAACTATTCTCTAATCGCTTCAACACCTCCCCGACAATGACACCAAAAATGTCAGGTTATTATATGCATAAATCCTTGACATTTAAATCACCAATCTGAGAGTTCGTAGACTTCGAGATGCAAGCACGTGAAATGCAGGATCAGAGCCTATTTTATCCTATGCTAATAACTAATGTTGGCAAAACACACTTCAGGGTGTAATAAATGAAATCAAATGACCTATCACTAAAGATATCAATCCAAATCACAAAGCAATCCAAGGAAATCAAAAGTAAATATTATATACCTTAATCTTGCATTCACTGATTTATATCAAGATGAACAAGGGCACTATATACTATGTCAAGATGTGTGGTCTATGCATAAGTATGTTTTCTTATGGGATCTTGTTTAATCGATGAATAATTATGACTTCAATGGATGAGGGAATAAACAATACTTAAAACTGTATATCAAGCCTATGAACAAGGATTAGTTCATTAGTTTGAGGTTTCATTGATGGCATGTAGTGCAATTTTTCACTTGAGAACCAAGTGTTCATGCACCTCAAGAGATTATTAAGTTTCCAAACTTAATGAATTCAAATCATTGTAGATTTACTTTAAGAAACATGAAAATGCAAAGGTAAAATACCATTCAAGTTGTCATCTAAACCAGTCAACAAAACAATTGAACTCTTACAAAATGTCATTGACCTAATGCCATAAGTTTTAGCTTAGAAAGGTAAGTGATGGAATATGTAACTAAATCAAAGAAACGAAGGAATGCAAACTCATATGTTAAGTATAATAAGTCTTTTTTGGTAATTTTGTGCTTTTTCATCCAGATTACTTATCTTTTTGCAATTACAACTCAAATAGATTCTATTCATTCATCTCAACATATTTATTCACTTAAAACAAAACAATAAAACCAATTATTAGTCGATTAAGAGTTTTTGTTTATGAGGGTTCAAAGTACTCTCTTTCACTTTGAGTGTTCTCGTACTTATGACAATGACGAGTTCAGTTTTTAAAGGGTTCCAATAACTGCAATAAACCAAAATCTGTTAAATTGCAATGACACAAAAGAAATGCAGAAAATGAAATGTCAAACTCAATGAGAAATAAAGAAAACGTTAGTATGTTGAGTATGAGATAAACTATATGCCTATGGCTAGTACAAACTAGGAAATCTAAGAATGCAATCAAACTCATAATCACAACAAGCTTTGATCTCAACAAATAAACCTCCAAACTGTGTACACCAAACACAATGAGAATAAGAATCAAATGGGTAAATGGTCTTCCTTTCTGTATACATAGATAATTGAATTTAAGAGCGGAGATCTACATAGAGAATGAACAATGAGGTGACGTGCGGATAATGTATATATCATGCAATCAATCTTACTTCACAAATAACTTCGTGTTTGGGCGCAACAATTGGTAGAGAATGATCGTTTATTGATGGAACTGACTAAGGTTTGTATGGAAGGGAAAATGTTTTAAATCTTTGTGTAAACTACGAAGAGGATAATTAACACACGTTGGTTGTAATTACAATGCATAATATGTCAAACACATGTGTACCAATCTGGAGATTATTAACCAAATTGAAACACATTTGAAACAATAATTCAAATCTTAACAAACACATAACTTAAATATAAGATTAAACAAATAATAACAATCTAACAAACAATATAAAGAGCATACGTTAACCAGGATTGAGGGGCCCTTCCCAACCTGACCAACGTTGCTGGGAGGAGATCAGATCACGCTGAAATGGCACGTTTTTGACTGAAAACCATTGACCATGACTGGAGACTTCCATGTTGGACCTAGGTGTGAACCAAGGATCACATACCATGCTGACATCTAGAAATTCAAAACCCTTTTGGCCAAATTTCAATTGGAGATGCGGAAGTATGCCAATGAATGATTTTGGGTACTGGAAGTGAACTATTGGTACAAGAATTCGATTACTTTAGCTACAAGAATTATTGTCATTAACCATCATCATAAAAACTATGATATAATCATATTTAATTACTAAAAACATATAAAAATAATGTATTAACCACATGGTATGTTTAATAATGAATAATGGTATGTAATGAATTTTGATTAATTGGTTTGGTTGTCATTGATGTCAACCCTTGAAGAAAGTTCGGTAGCGAATTCGGGTAGCACAAAGGTTTGGGTAATGGACCGAAGTTTGTTTGATGTATAATGGTATGGTTTTGATATATTTGTAGGTAAGACTATTCTATATGAATATTACATGTCATGCCATTTCCATTGGTATGTGGAACATCACATAACTCCTCATAGTTTGAGAGTTATGGCCTTACGAAGTTGAAGGACCCTCATATGATTGGCTTGAAACCCCAAAAGGTCAAAGAAGTCAAAGTTCTTGCAAAGAAGAAATTATTTAAATAATAAAGTGAAGTGACAAAGTTAAAGAGGATTATTTAAATAATAAAGTGAAGTGACAAAGTCAAACAAGATTATTTAAATAATAAAGTGAAGTGACAAAATCAACGAGGATTATTTAAATAATAAAGTGAAGTGACAAAGTCAAGGAGGATTATTTAAATAATAAAGTAAATAGTGAAATTTCTAATTATGGAAAGTGGTTATAATAAGGTTAACCCTAAAATGAGGAAAATGGGTTGCCATCAATGCCAAAGGGGGAGATTGTTGATTAATTGGGTTGGTTTTCATTGATGTCAACCCTTGAAGAAAGTTTGGTAGCACAAAGGTTTGGGTAACGGACCCAAGTTTGTTTGATGTATAATGGTATGAGTTTTGATATATTTGCAGGTAAGACTATTCTATATGGATAGTACATGTCATGTCATTTCCGGTGGTATGTGGAACATCACATAACTCCTCACAGTTTAAGAGTTATGGCCTTACGAAATTGAAGGACCCTCATATGATTGGCTTGAAACCCCAAAAGGTCAAAGAAGTCAAATTGCTTGCAAAGAAGAAATTATTTAAATAATAAAGTGAAGTGACAAAGTCAAAGAGGATTATTTAAATAATAAAGTGAAGTGACAAA
>ML825049.1:12399-24235 GCA_009831015.1 Picea engelmannii | reverse complement strand
GGGGGGGGGGGGGGTTAGAATGGAACTTTACTCCGGTGGGCCCCCTATCTATACGTGTCATGAATCTATTGGTCCTGAATCCCACCGCCTATTACTGTCTGACATACCTCGTCACCTCGTGACGTCATTATCCACCTTTTCTGTAAACATCCAGTAACTCTATCAGTCCTTCTCCCTTGTTCACCCATGGCAAGTCTTTTCACCATGGTATTTTCCCCCAATCAATAACAGCCACGTCACTCATCTATATGCCTCAGTCGTTCTCACCTACCATCTCACGTTCTAAATGACACGTTGGCCATTTATTACTGGCAAACTTATCCATTAACCAACTGACCTGTCTTTCATGCCCAATGAATACCCATTTACTCAAAACTACCCTCACTCTTCATTCCTTCACCATTTACCCACTCATCGCACCAAAGAATTTACCCCGTTTTCCTCTCCATTACAGTCATTCACCCACATCTATAGTCCTCCCCACTAACTTTGGTTTTATTTGCAGGTATTATTACAGTAATGGTGCCAAAGTCAAAATGAACAGAAGGTGAGGAGAATCTGTTTCTCTTGCCTCCTGTCGACTTCAACAGGATTCCTCTGCCCGACAAAGACTACTTTATCGCAGACACAAAATGAAATTTCGACTTCGCAAACCTATAGTCATGGCTTAAAGAAGTCTTCCTAGACCAGAGTGATGAAATTGGACTCTGGGAGTCCAACCTACCCTTGTAACTTTTCCCCCAGATTCACCACTTCCCATAATTCACCCTCAAGTGCCAAGCCCAATATATTCGCGAGCAAAGAGCCATTGTGTCCTCGTCCGGGGAAATTCTTTTCCTCATCATGGAAGAAACCATCGACCAAATGATGTAAATATCCCGAGATCACTCTGCCTCACCTTTTAACCTCGAAATCATCACAGAGCTATACCAGAAGTTGTTGTTTCCTCAAAGGGCTCAGATTTTTGAGCTTTTTCTTCCAAAATTTGCTCAGATCCCCACTACAAACCCCCTTATCCTTCTTCCCTGTTCTCAGCAAAAGGAAACCAGGTTATCACGTCGCTATGCGCCTTGCTTGGTCATTTTTTAGATCAATGGGTAGATGAACCCATTTTGGAATTTCTGTCTATTTTCTCCACCTATGAGAAACCCACTACACAGTTCGACTTCAGCACATTCCTGGCGGACAACATTCATGAGAAATTCATAAATTTCACCACAGAAGGCATGTTCTGGTATTCTTCAATACTGGCATACTTGTTCGTTTTCTTCCAAGCAGACAAATTTTCTTTTTCTATGCATAAGATGGACGAAGATGGTAGACCCCAGGCGATAACTGCATGGACTTCTCTACTTAGACATAACTCTACGGAATTCAGTTTCAAGCAGTTCATCAAGCATTTCTACCACCCAGTGGTGAGTATGCTCAGCGGCAGGCCCGAACCTAGAATTAATGACGAATTTCAGAGGATCCTACATCTCTCAGACCATACAAAGACTGGTGATTATTACCTGTATTATAATCACACTGAGATCAGAGTCTATGGGTGTGAGTTGGCCCCATATAAACTACCCAAGTATTTACCTATCAGAATTTTTTCCCTGGAATACATAAGGCAGATGATAAACTCGGACGATATACATTTTGTGTCTTTGAAGAAGAAGCAACAGCTCAGAATCAAAGGGCATATTGGGTCTTTCATCTGCAACAATTGAGGTGCCGAGGAGGAAGCAAACAGACTGCTAAAGGAACTAAATTTTTTTGTTAGTTTCACATGGAACTATGATCCGTGTGGGATAATTTCCGAGATGAGGATAAAAAATAAGAATATCCCATATGTTCACATATGTAGGCCTGAGGTAGAAAATTTTTCCAACCAAACAGAATGGGAGCCAAATACTTTGGTTGAGACAGAACAACAGGACCTCTCAGTCACTATATCACAGACAACCACACCATAGGCTCCAAAAGAGAAAATGCCTAGGTAGAATCTGTCACCTCCTGTTACTAAAGTATCATCTGAAGAATTTTGACTACATACCAAGAGGCCAAAGGCTAGTTTGGCTCTTGACCTGGCTAGAGAAAAGGAAATTCCATCTACTACAATGACGGAGGTTGATTGGTCACTCCTCAGTACAAGCAGTAAGTAGATCATAACCTCAGTATATCCAAAGAAGTCTACAGATACTCCTCCAGTCAACCAGCCAGGCAAGACTAGACCGAAGCTGAGTATCTTTGAGAAATATGATTTGATCAAGAAAAAGAATCAGACTCTAACTAGCAGCACATAAGCCCAGTTCTGGAAGAAGACGTTGATTGCATAGCACAGGTTGCTATCGGCATTCAACACTGAGAAGGGAAGAATGCACATGGAATTTCTCCAAGCATAGGTGCCAGACCCAAAGGTAATCACCGATTACAAAAGGGCAACTTTTGAATTCTAGACTAAGGACGTGCATCCGGCTGATCAAATGGATCTGCACAGGAAAACTAGAGAAATGGTTTTCTCCACGTTGGCACATCCTTCCACTACTACCTCTAGGTTACAAGTGTCTCTGAATAATGTCCAGATGCAGTTGAAGTTGGAGAAAATATCATCCTTCGCCAAGGATAACAAGATTAAGACATTGGAGGAACTGGTCCTCAAGATCGTGTATGATCCCTCGAATGTGAAAGCAGTCAATGAGATGATCAAGAAGAAAAATGTTGACATAAAGTCTTTGAGGAAACAATTGAAGCTACCACCAACAGTATACTCGCAGGTAAAGGAAATAGCAGAGACAGAAGGAGAAAAATATGAGATGCTTAAGTTGATCATGGAGCAGAATGTACAATTGAAGGAAATGGAAGCTGAAATGGAGAATCTAGTGAAAGAGAAAGAACAGTCAAAACCCATGGAAGTCATTCCATTGAGTGCGGTTCCACTCTCAGGAGTGAGCACAATGTCACTAGCATAAGTTCCATCGGCAAAACCACTGACATCTCTGGAAAAGATGGTTGAATTGGCTAAATCTATGGAAGAGATGAATCTGCAGGAGACAAAGATTAGCAGGCTCAAAAAGGAGATTGAGAACCTTCAGGAACTCAAATCTTCTTACCAAACCAGCTACTCCAAGGAAAAACAAGTGTCAGACCAGCTCAAACAAGAGTTACAAAAGCTTCAGAAGAAAACAGTGGAAGGCAAAACACTGGCCGAAGTCAAAGAAAGTGTCTGGACAGACATCACCAAGTCTATGAATGAAATATGGCCAATGATACAGATTATGTTTGAGAAAAATGAATTGGTTCAGAGAAGTAATCAAGCCATCGAGAATATTAGATCAGAACTGGGAGATATTCCCATAGAGGCTAATGAAATTATCAAATTCATGAATTCTAAAACCAGAGAGGAGCTAGAAAGCTGAGAATTGAGGATAGAACCGAGACCATCCTTGAGGTCAAGAGAGTCTTGACCAAGAGAGGACTGATGCTACAGCTGGAAGAAAAGGTTTAGGATATGGACCTAGGGGTACAAAGGTTTTTCAGCAAGATCGAGGCTCTACAAAAGAAAGGTCTTCCTGGTTTGAAGGTGATAAATGACAAATTGATGACGCTCCCCAATTACAAAAAGAGACTAGCCGATGTGGCTAAGGATAGTTCGCAATTTTCAGGAATTCAAGAAAGTATCACTGGCAAGGCATTCCTAGATGTGCTACAGTTGGACATCAGCATACAGCATGAGATCTAGTACATATTCATCATCAAGCCTACTTTTTCCAAGTACACAGAGATGGATGAAGTCTACCGAAGGTTACTCAAAGTCAGCGTTCCCAGTCATCTTCGATGGGAAGAGCTTTGCGACCTGATCGAGTAGTTGATGAGTTGTCCCAACCCAGACAGACGAGGTCGTGTAGAGGCCTCACCAACGGTTCACCCAGAAAACAGCATGAAGTTTCGACACATCATCAAACAATTTCCTAGATTTTTGTAATTTGTTACGTTAGTTAAGCTAAAAATAGATTTACCACATCCTGATCTTTAATGACAGGATTGTTTGTAATTTTGGGTTATAAATACTTCACTTTTAGAAGTATTGAGGGTTGATCTTTACGCCCTAAGAGCTACCAGACTGTAATATTTTCAAGATATCTTCCATTAATACCAAGAGGCAATTTCACAGGATTCTTGTGTGTACTCATTGGTGATGTTTTCCTTTCTAAGTTAAATGTTATTCTCGCTTAGTTATCGCACTATTTTCTAAATCTAATCTTTGAAAGTAACGAGCATTGCAAGATTTATCTTTGTATACCCTATTTCTAACTTTAAATATTTTAGTGTTGTATCTTCTGATTTTATGATAAAGAAATTCTTAACTTCTTCCTTATTGTAATTGACATTCTCGCCTTTTCTGCTATTCCTCATTTATGCTGCTAAAAGAATCCAATGATTGCATTATCTCACCCTGTGAAAATTTTCTTTGTTTTCTGGTTTAGATTTTATTTCATGATACAGACTCCATAGCCCAATGGATGTGTAAATCTCTCTCAGCCAACCCAATGAAAATTACAACAAACAAAACCAACATATTTTTTTTACCTAGCCTAATATCTTAAATTTGAAACATATCTAAATCATACAGAGAGATCCCTCTCTGAAGTTGGTAGGGCTAGATCCCAGCTTCGAAGTGGTTGAATAAAGTTACCTCTCATAGATTTCTTCTTTTCTGACAACCTCTAGGAAATTTACAAAGCGTTAACATAGTGGTGACTCCACTGGGGAACGGACTGAACAAATTTTAACCTCACGTTTTCTTTCCCTGGAAGAAAAGTTTGTTTCTAAAAATTTGCAAATATGAGAAATAAACAATGTTCAGAGTTTGTTAAAAACTTGCACGTATTATTTTCGGATTCATAAAACTAAAAAGTATATATATATAAATCCAAAAGAAATCTTGCTCCCAAAAGAGCTTATACTCGATCTCACCCAGACCTAGAACCTGCAATAGAAACTGATAATCCAGAACAGTTACTCAGGAAAAATACCATTGAAAAAGGTTCAGTAAGTCATAATCCCCTTCAGAGGTCCCCTTCTCTTCCAGAAGAGCTTGTTGCCCTTCAGCATCTTTATTTTGACATCCTTTTCGAGCAAAGCCTATTCAGAACAAAATCCGATAGCTTTGTGGCTGAAACTGTCCTAGACCTAACCATCTTACAACCTCGGACCCCTGAAGTTCCATCTCCCACTACTAAACCTCAAACCACTCACTATGTGCTAGCTAGCCCCTCCTCATCCCCATCTTCTGTCACCACCCCACCTATCATCCAGGTTGTCGTCCCGCCTCCTCTACCTATCATGGCAGCCAAATATGCTCCCTTGGTGTTGGCCGCACCCCTTCATGCTATGCCCCAGGAATATAAAATGATACTTCCAAAGTTCAATGGAACAAGACCCTCGAATGCCCAACAACACGTTGATAAAATGAATGATTATTTTGACCTGCAGGAAGTAGATGAGGCTGACGTTCAAATGAGATTGTTTGCGCAAAGTTTGACTAGTGACATTAAGAAATGGTATAAAGGTTTACGTGCTACCTCAGTGCTCGACCTTACCACATTTCAAAGAATTTTTCTAGACAAATGGGAGGTAAATAAAAACCCTCTCCAAATCTTGTCAAAATACGAAAACATCAGAAGAAATCAAGATGAGACAGTACAAGATTACTACACCCATTTCAATAACCTATACAATGAAATTCCAGCCGATATTAAACCTCCATGAGGTTTGGCATTGAAAAAATTCATTGATGGTTTTGACGCCAATATGTCATATCAATTAAGGGAAAGAAACTCCACCACCCTGGAGGACATGCAGAAAAGTGCAATAAGTCTGGAGGCCAACCTATTGGAAAAAAGGGCACGATAGAGGACATAAAGGAGAGTCACAATCAAAGAGGAAACTTCCACATCAACTTCTGATTCCAAATTGGATTCCTTGGCTAGAGAAATGGAACGAATGATGGAGAGACTTACTGTATCCGAAAGAAACCCTCCTAGAGAAAACCCACCAGCTCCTCAGATTCAGAATCCTAACTTCAGAAGAAACCTCCCCAAATCAGGCAGAGAGATCCTAGGGATCAAAGAGAACAGAGAGGTCATGATCAATAGATCAGACCACCCCTACAAGAAAACTATGTTGATGAAGGAGATGAGGTAATTGAAGAACCATAGGATACACACATAAACCTCATGGGAATTCACGATAACAAAACAATTTTCCTCACCCAGGAGGAACAAGAACTTTTGCTTCTTTCTCAGACCAAGGTGAGCGAAGAAGCTGAAGATACCAAATAACAGGCATTTGAAAATGCCATTATGGAGGTGCACCTACAGTACAATTTGTGAAGTAAAAACACAGATGAAATTTCTCCAAAACAGGTGATCGAAATGAAGAAGATAGTTGAAACCAAAAAATCCCTTGAGCCTTCTACCGAGAAGAGCCCTGAGAAAGGTAATGTTGAAGATCCAGCAAAAAGAAACCTTACTATTCTTAAAAGATCATTGCAGACTGAGGTTTCATTAACTAACCCACCAAATACTTCTGGCCAGAAGATTGTGGTGGACAAATCAGAGTTGTTGACCCAAAGCAGAGCACCTACACCTTTCAGCCTCGAAGGGGAATTAGCTAAAGTAAAAATTCTCATTCCCCTTTCCGAGTTGATGAGAAAAGATGCTTACCGTTCACAAGTGATTAAAGCGCTGACCATTGAACCTAATATAGGCACGAAGGCCTTAACTGTTGGATTGGCGAATCATTCAGATATTGTAAACCTTACCGATGATCAACCCGAACTCCTTTTCGGACCTGAAGTGGATGGTCAGACTGACAATGGTGTTGTCGCTCCTTTTTACATCAGCCTTAATATACATGACCTGATTCTGCATAATGCTATGTTATATTCGGGTGCTTCCCATAATATGATGCGTAAAGCAATGATGGAAAAACTGGGACTTGAGGTTACCAAACCTTACAAGGACTTACACTCTTTTGACTCCAATAAAGTCAGATGTATCAGTTTGATCAAGGATCTGTGTATCACCCTGGTTCAGATTCCCGCAAAAATCATGTTCATGGATGCTGTGGTTGCAGACATTCCCTCGAAATATGGTATGTTGATGTCTCGGTCTTGGGGGGCCAAGTTGAAAGGTACTTTGTAGTTGGATATGTCATATGCCATTGTCCTAGTTTTTGGGTAGTAGAGAAGACTATACAGAGAAACGCTGATGAGATACATGGTTAGTAGCCAAGAAAAGCCACATAACTATCCTCCATACTCTACACATTCTAACTTGGATTCCTTTATCCTATATAACGATGGTGATACGGGAGAACAAATCACTCAGCTGGAAGAAGATACATCTGGTTCGAATGAAGGCCAAGAAATCATTGAGGCAGAAAGAAAGAAAAATGTGATAACTGAAGAATTTCTAGCAGATTTCTGGAGCATGGAATTTGATGGAGCTATAAGAAAAGAAGGAACTGGAGTAGGAGTTTGGTAACAAATTAAATTTTCAATGCACTAACAATATTGCCGAGTATGAAGCCTTGATGCTCGGTCTGAAACTTCTAAAGAAAGTTGGTGCCAAACAAATTATGGTAAGACGTGATTCTGAGTTAATAATCAAGGAAATTAAAGGTGAGTATGTAGCAAAACATCCCTATCTTAGATCTTATAGGAATGTTGTTCTGGACACCCTTAAATGTTTCACTGAAGTTGATTTGCAGGTGATGACTAGGGGACAAAATATTTTGCCAGACGGGTTAGCTACATCAGCAGCCACATGCAAGATACCTTTTCGTTCCAATCGCCCATACATGGTGGAGGTGAAATGCAGACCAACCACCCTAGACAACATCAGATACTGGAAGGTATTTGGTAATGATGATCAAATTGAATATTTCCTACAATGTAAAAATGATTTCGATTGTACAAACATAGACTTAGAAAATGAAGATGAAAATGTAAAAAGACCTGATTTTGGAAATGATAGTGTAAATAAGATAGATTCAGGAGAGTTAGGTGAGGATGAGATAGAAGCTGATGTTTTGCATTTAAAAAGTAATGTTTTACCTAGGGGTTTAGTTCCTTTAGAAGACCTATTTGATTTTAATGATGTAGCTAAAAAACCGAAAATTTAAGCCAGTGGTCAAGAAGTAGAAGATTTTAATATAGGGATAGAAGAGAAACCCAATATGGTGAAACTTTCTAAATCATTACCCCCTGAGAAGAAACTCAAATACATTGATCTTTTCAAGGAATATTCAGACGTATTTGCCTGGGCTTACGAGGATTTGAAAGCTTATGACACCAACATCATACAACATAGGATTCCAATAAAAGAAGATCAAAAACCTTTAGAACATAAACTTAGGAGAATCAATCCCAAGCTACTTCCCATGATAGAAAAAGAAATCAAAAAAATGTACGATGCTAAAATCATAGTCCCATTACAATTTTCAAAATGGGTTTCAAATTTGGTCCCAACACGAAAGAAATCTGGAGAAATCAGGCTTTGCATCGATTTTCGAAATCTGAATAAGGTCTCTCTGAAGGACAATTACCCATTGCAAAAAATGGACCACATATTACAAAGGGTAGTCGGATACAGTCGAATCTCTTTACTGTATGGGTTCGCGGGTTATAATCAGGTCCTCGTTCACCCAGATGACCAAGAGAAAAACACTTTCACAACACTATGGGGTACTTTCATGTATGTGAAAATGCCTTTCGGGTTGATGAACATTGGGGCCACTTTCCAGAGAGAGATGGACATCGCTTTTGTGGAAGAACTTGGCAAATTTATTGTCATCTATCTGGACGACGTAACTGTGTTTTACCAATCTGATGACGAGCACTTACGACATCTCAGACAAGTTTTTGAGAAATGCAGGAAATTTGGGATTTCTTTGAATCCTAAGAGTAGCCTTTTTGGATTCGAGGAAGGTAAACTTCTAGGGCACATAATCTCTAAGGACAGAATTAAAATAGACCCCAGCAGAATTGAGGCCATTCATAAATTAGAACACCCAAGAAATATCAAAGAGTTACAGTCTTTTATTGGAAAAATAAACTTTCTACGAAGATTCATACCCAACCTGGTTGAGCTTCTCAAGAACATCACAAACATGTTAAAAAAGGACACAAAAATAAAATGGGACACCGAGTCCAGGCAGTCTTTTGAACAAGTCAAATGCACACTCACACAGGCTCCAGTCTTGATCAGTCCTGACTTCACCAAAGATTTTTATCTTTTTTCTTTCGCCTCTGAACATACCATTGCAGTAGTATTACTGCAAAAAAATAGTGAAGGGTATGAACATCCCATAGCCTTTTTTAGTAAAGATTTAAGAGATGTTTCTTTGAATTATAAAATAATGGAGAAACAAGCTTTTTCCTTGGTGAAAGCCATAAAATATTTTAGAGTATACATTCTCCATTCCCACACCATTGCATATGTTCTGAATGTGGTAGTAAAAGACATTTTAACCCAGGACAATCTGGACAGCCGAAGAGGGAAATGGATTTCTATCATTCTAGAGTATGACATAGAGATTAAGCCTACTAAATTGATTAAAGGTCAAGGTCTAGCAAAGTTAATGGCTGAATCAAATTTCCATGCTCTTGACATTAATTTCTTATCTGCAGTAGATGAACAGGGTGAGCAGGCGACTCCTAGCGTGAGAGAGGTATTTCTCAACTCTCCATGGTACACAGACCTGATATTTGTTTTGCATAATTTACAAGCTCCCCCTGGTCTAACCAAAACTAAAGCTAGGTTTTTGAAATTGAAAGCATTAAAATTTTGCATTCTAAAAGGAAATCTGTATTGGAAAGATCCTGGATGTATTTTGTTAAATTGACTATTAAAGGATGAAGATGACAAAGTACTGCAAAATTTTCATGCAGGAGACTGTGGTGGCCATCTAAGTTGGAATACCATAGCTAACAAAATCCTCAGAGCTGGATTCTATTGGCCAACTCTATTCGTTGATGTGCATCATAAAGTGACTTCGTGTCATAAATGTCAATTGTTCGAAGGCAAAAGGAAACTTCCTCCTCTACCCCTGAAACCAATCTCTGTTGAAGCCCCTTTCCAACAATGGGGATTAGACTTCATCGGATAAATACATCCTCCTTCTTCGGGCCAACACAGGTGGATTCTTACTGCCACAGATTATTTTACAAAATAGATCAAAGAAGTACCAAGCAGGCAAGCTATTGATTCTGTCATTATTAAATTTCTTCAAAATAATATCTTGTCCCGTTTTGGATGTCCTAGAAAGATTATAACTGACAATGCAGTTTCTTTTCGATCTAAGAAACTCATAGATTTCTGCAACCAATATCATATTGGTTTGGGTCATTCCACAGCTTACTACCCTCAGGGAAATGGGCTAACAAAATCATCAAATAAAACCCTAGTAAACATTATCAAGAAAACTTTGCAAGAAAACAAAAAGTCGTGGCATAACAAGTTGGTTTTCGCACTATGGGCCAACAGACTGACCACCAAAAGGTCAATCGGTATGTCACCATATCAACTGGTCTATGGCACAAAAGTAGTCTTTCCCACTTCCTTGGGATTTCCTGTCATGAAATTGTTGCAAGACATGCAAGCCAAGCCGAACAACTCCCAAAGAAGGATCAACCAGATGATCCATTTGCAACAGTCCAGGGAAGAAGTATACAACAAGACTCAGGTAGTCCAATAAAGAATTAAGAATATTTTTGACAAAAGAACCAAGGAGGATGATTTAAAGCTAGGAGATTTGGTGCTGAGATGGGATTCCCGAAATGAATACAAGGGAAAGAATGGAAAATTCGATAGTCTGTGGAAGGGACAATACATGATTCAAGCATTCAGAGGGAATAACACCTTCTTGCTCAACAAGAGTGATGGGACAGATCTGCCAGGAGGACCTGTAAATGGAAAACTATTGAAGCATTATTCACCGCCTCAATAGGGACCTGAAGTCACACTTTTAATTGTACAAACCATTTTCATTTTTCTTGCGAATATCTGAGTGAATAACTTTGTTCAGGTGGTTAAAGCCCGGAGAGAAGGCCCTACGCCACTGACCATTGTCTTCCAATTTTTCAAAATACAACCAATCAAGAAACAAAGGCGACTATGGAGAAAGTTTCAGTACATCAGGAATCAATATTCTTGGCACTTCACAAGGAGATTACCATCCCCAGGTGGAGCCGTTGTTATAACCCTATAATTTATAGGATCAACTGGTGACTGAAATGTTATCTCTTTAGTGTTTTTATTTGTCAAATGATTTTTCATTCTGCAAATAATTTGAGAAAAGAAAGAAAAAAGAAAAATAAAAAGAAAAAGAAAGAAAAGAATAAAAGAGGGCATAAAAGAAATTCAATAGAGCCCCATGCAATAACAGTGACTTGGTCCATACCTTTCAAGCATGGCCAAGTTCTTTTAAATTGATGTTGATAGGAATAGTGAATAAGCTTAGCTAAAATGTTTAATCTTAGCCAAGTGATCTAAGTTAGTTAGTGAATAAATCTGGCCAGACTACCTAATCTTGGTCAGATAGCCCCAAGAGAGAGTAAGTTCTTAGTCCAACAATTTAATCTGGGCTAATTGTCATAGGAAATTAGGTTAGAACATAGGGTAGTTTGTTTTATTTCAATTAAACTAGCTCGATGATCAATGTTGGACCATGTCTTGGATGCTTAAAAGGTTGGTTGTCTAACCCCTTGGTGATATAAACATGTGAAATCTTGGGAAAACCCACGATATGCACTTAGCCTAAGTTCTTTGGGCGCATATGCTTT
>ML825049.1:0-11931 GCA_009831015.1 Picea engelmannii | reverse complement strand
AAATTTTACTCCGGCGGGCCTCCTATCTATATGTGGCATGAATATATTGGTCCCGAATCCCACTGCCTATTACTGTCTGACATACCTCGTCACCTCGTGACATCATTATCCACCTTTTCCATAAGATTCACATCCCGTAACTCCATCAGTCCTTCTCCCTCGTTCAGCCGTGGCAAGTCTTTTCACCATGGTCTTTTCCCCCAATCGATAACCATCACGTCACTCATCTGTATGCCTCAATCATTGTCACATGCCATCTCACATTCTAAATGACCCGTTGGCCATTTATTACTAGCTAACTTATCTGTTAACCAGCTGACCTGTCTTTCACGCCCAACGGATACCCGTTTACTCAAAACTACCCTCACTCTTCATTCCTTCACCATTTACCCACTCATCGCACCAGAGAATTTACCCCGTTTTCCTCTCCGTTATAGTCAGTCACCCACATCTATAGTCGTCCCCACTAACTTTGGTTTTATTTGCAGGTATTGTTATAGTAATGGCGCCAAAGTCAAAACGAACAGAAGGTGAGGAGAATCTGTTTCTCCCTCCTCCTGTCGACTTTGACAAGATTCCTCTGGCCGACAAAGACTACTTAATCGCAGACACAAAATGTGATTTTGACTTCACAGACCTACAGTCATGGCTTAAAGAAGTCTTCCTGGACCAGAGTGATGAAATTGGACTCTGGGAGTCCAACCTACCCTTGTATCTTTTCCCCCAGATTCACCACTTCCCAGAATTCACCCTCAAGTGCCAAGCCCACTATATTCCTGAGCAAAGAGCCATCGTGTCCTCATCTGGGGAAATTCTTTTCCTCATCATGCCAGAAACCATCGACCAAATGATGCAAATATCCCGAGCTGACTCCGCCTCACCTTTTAACCTCGAAATCATCATAGTGTTATACTAGAAGCTGTCGTTTCCTCAAAGGGCTCAAATTTTTGAGCTTTTTCTTCCACAATCCACTCAACTCCCCACTACAAACCCCCTTATCCTTCTTCCCTATTCTCAACAAAAGGAAACTAGGTTATCATGTCGCTATGCGCCTTGCTTGGTTATTTTTCAGATCAATGGGTAGATGAACCCATTTTGGGATTTTTGTCTATTTTGTCCATCGATGAGAAACCCACTACACAGTTTGACTTCAGCACATTCCTGGAGGACAACATTCATGAGAAATTCATAAATTTTGCCACAGAAGGCATGTTCTGGTATTCTTCAATACTGGCATAACTGTTCATTTTCTTCCAAGCGGACAAATTTGCTTTTTCTATGCAAAAGATGGACGAATATGGTAGACCCCAGGCGGTAACCGCATGGACTTCTTTGCTCAGACATAACTCCACAGAATTCAGTTTCAAGCAGTCTACCACCTAGTGGTGAGTATGCTCAACGACAGGCCCGAACCTAGAATTAATGATGAAGTTCAGAGGATCCTACATCTCTCGGACCATACAAAGACTGGTGATTGGTACTTATATCAAAATCACACTGAGATCAAAGTCTATGGGTGGGAGTTGGCCCCATATAAACTACCCAAGTATTTACCTGTCATAATTTTTTCCATGGAATACATAAGGCAGATGATAAACTCAGACGATATACATTTTGTGTCTTTGAAGAAGAAGCAACAACTCAGAATCAAAGGGCAGATTGGGTCTTTCATCTGCAATAGTCAAGGCATCGGGGAGGAAGCAGACAGACTGCTAAAGGAAATGAAATTCTTTGTTAGTTTCACATGGAACTATGATCCGTGCGGGATAATTTCCGAGATGAGGATAAAAAATAAGAATATCCCGTATGTTCACATATCTAGGCTTGAGGTAGAAACATTTTCCAACCAAATATAATGGGAGCCAAATACTTTGGTTGAGACAAAACAACAGGACCTCCTGGTCACTGTATCATAGACGACCACACCATAGGCTCTAAAAGTGAAAATTCCTAGGTAGGATTTGTCACCTCCTGTTACTGAAGTATCATCTGAAGAATTTTGACTACATACCAAGAGGCCAAAGGCCAGTCCGACTCCTGACCCGGCTGAAGAAAATGAAATTCCATTCACTACAATGAAGGAGGTTGATCGGTCGCTCCTCAGTACAAGTATCAAGCACATCATAACCTCATTATTGCAAAGAAGTCTACAAATAATCCTCCAGTCAACCAGCCAGGCAAGACTGGACCGAAGCTAAGTATCTTTGAGAAATACAATTTGATCAAGAAAAAGAATCAGACTCTAACTAGCAGCACATAGGCCCAGTTCTAGAAGCAGACGTCGACTGCACAACATAGTTTGCTATCGGCATTCAACACTGAGAAGGGAAGAATGCACATGGCATTTCTCCAAGCACAGGTGCTAGACCCAAAGGTAATCACCGATTACAAAAGGGCAACTTTTGAATTCCAGACTAAGGACGTGCATCCAGCTGATCAAATGGATCTGCACAGGAAAACTAGAGAAATGGTTTTATCCACATTGGCACATGCTTCCACTACTGCCTCCAGGTTACAAGTGTCTCTGAATAATATCCAGACACAGTTGAAGATGGAGAAAATATCATCCTTCGCCAAGGATAACAGGATTAAGACATTGGAGGAACTGGTCCTCAAGATTGGGTATGATCCCTCAAATGTGAAAGCAGTCAAGGAAATGATCAAGAAGAAAAATTCCAACATAACATCTTTGAGGAAACAATTGAAGCTGCCACCAACAGTAGACTCGTAGGGAAAGGAAATAGTGGAGACAAAAGGAGAAAAAGATGAGATGCTTAAGTTGATCATGGAGCAGAATGCACAATTGTAGGAAATGGAAGCTGAAATGGAGAAGCTAGTGAAAGAGAAAGAACAGTCAAAACCCATGGAAGTCATTCCATTGAGTGCAGTTCCACTCTTAGGAGTGAGCACAGCATCACTAGAAGCCACTGACATCTCTGGAAAATACGGTTGAATTGCCTAAATCTATGGAAGAGATGAATCTGCAGGAGACAAAGATTAGCAGGCTCAAAAAGGATATTGAGAACCTTCAGGAACTCAAATATTCTTACCAAACCAGCTACTCCAAGGAAAAACAAGTGTCAGACCAGCTCAAACAAGAGTTACAACAGCTTCGGAAGACAACAGTGGCAGGAAAAACACTGGTCGAAGTCAAAGAAAGTATCTGGACAGACATCACCAAGTCTATGAATGAAATATGGCCAATGATATAGATTATGTTTGAGCAAAATGAATTGGTATAGAGAAGTAAACATGCCATCGATAAGATTAGATCAGAACTGGGAGAGATGCACATAGAGGCTAATGAAATTATCAAATTCCTGAATTCTAAAAACAGAGAGGAGCTGGAAGAGCTGAGAATTGAGGATAGAATGGAGACCATCCTTGAGGTCAAGAGAGTCTTGACCAAGAGAGGACTGATTCTACAACTGGAAGAAAAGGTTCAGGCTATGGACCTAGGGGTATAAAGGTTTTTCAGCAAGATCGAGGCTCTATAGAAGAAAGGTCTTCCTGGTTTGAAGGTGATAAATGACAAATTGATGATGCTCCTCGATTACAAAAAGAGACGAGCCGATGTGGCTAAGGATAGTTTGAAATTTTCAGGAATTCAAGGTAGTATCACTGGCAAGGAATTCCTAGACGTGCTACAGTTAGACATCAACATACAGCATGAGATCCAGTACATATTCATCATCAAGCCTACTTTTGCCAAGTACACAGAGATGGATGAAGTCTACCGAAGGTTACTCAAAGTCATTGTTCCCAGTCATTTTTTATGGGAATAGCTTTGTGACCTGATCAAGTAGTCGATGAGTTTTCCCAGTCCAGTCAACTATCCAGTCAGACGAGGTCGTGCAAAGGCCTCACCAACGGTTCACCCAGAAAACAACATGAAGTTTCGACACATCATCAAACAGTTTCCTAGATTTTTGTAATTTGTTAAGTTAGTTAAGCTAAAAATAGATTTACCACGTCATGATCTTTAATGATAGGATCATTTGTAATTTTGGGTTATAAATACTTCACTTTTTGAAGTATTGAGGGTTGATCTTGACGCCCTAAGAGCTACCAGACTGTAATATTTTCAAGATATCTTCCATTAATACAAAGAGGAAATTTCACAGGATTCTTGCGTGTACTCATTGGTGATGTTTTCCTTTCTAAGTTAAATGTTATTCTCGCTTAGTTATCGCACTGTTTTCTAAATCTAATCTTTGAAAGTAACGAGCATTGCAAGATTTATCTTTGTATACCCTATTTCTGACTTTAAAGATTTTAGTGTTGTATCTTTTGATTTTACGATAAAGAAATTATTAACTGCTTCCTTATTGTAATTGACATTCTCGCCTTTTTTGCTATTCCTCATTTATGCTGCTAAAAGAATCCAACAATTGAATTATCTCGCCCTGTGAAAAGTTTCTTTGTTTTCTGGTTTAGATTTTATTTCATGATACAGACCCCATAGCCCAATGAATGTGTAAATCTCTCTCATCCAACCCAACGAAAATTACAACAAACAAAACCAACATATTTTTTTTACCTAGCCTAATATCTTAAATTTGAAACATATCTAAATCATACAGAGAGATCCCTCTCTAAAGATGGTAGGGCTAGATCTCAGCTTCGAAGTGGTTGGATAAAGTTACCTCTCGTAGATTTCTTCTTTTCTGACAACCTCTAGGAAATTTACAGGGCGTTAACATAACCAAACCATACACCAAGATATCCAATGATGCTTCTAATCAATGTACCATAACATCACCAAGATGTACCATATCACATCCTATCATCACCATGCATGTACCATAACACCATAACCATAACCCTTAATACTTACCTATGATAATATAACTGACCAGCTGTATTGTAAACTGACCTTTAACTCTTCCACAGTCCTCAACAACATAGTACCAACATCCTTTCACAACCTTTCACAAGTCCTTTTACATATACGTGACTTTCTCTTCTACATCCCGTGGATATCTGTTCTTTCCTCCACTACAGCCTATGTACATTTTCTCCCTTCTGACCTGCAACTTGTGGATATCTTAGAAACTAGGGTTACTCAAGCTTGTTGCAACTCCAATACTTTCACCTTCGACCTTTATTTGTAACCTCATAAAAATGTCATCACAAACTAGCCAAAATATCACAATACTAGACCATAACAATCACAAGATAGATATTCAATTGTAAGTGCATGAGTGTACTTATGAGAGACTCCTTGAGGTGTTTATATATTTTTTAATAGTAAACTCTCTCTTTAATTTAGAGATTCTATGGTTTTCGCATTACAACAACTTTACCCCTTTGACTAAGACTTGTAACCAACTAGGGGATGCTTGACCACTCTTTGGGGATTCCAAATTTACAAGGCCATATCTCCCCAACCGTGAGGAGCCACATGGAATTCCACATATCAACGAAAATGGCATGACATGTACTATCCATCTACGATAATATTACCTGCAATTTCATTTTCCTTCATGTCCATATTCCTTAATCAACTTTGGGTCCCATAACCACACCTCCGGGGGTACATGTGGATTACATCAAATGTACCCAAATAACTCACCATCAATCTCGATCATACAAGTGTCAATCAATTTTGTAACATCTCTAGACCTCTCCAAGGGTTGATATCAATCTCTAAGGGTTGACATCAATCTCCAAGATCACTATCCAATGGTTGGCATCAATGACAATCAACTATTCAAACCAATTGTACAACAATATCCCCCTTTGGCATTGATGGAAACACCAACATTTATGGAAACACTTAGGCATGGCAACACTCATTCTCATGCTCCCCCTATGATCATCACTCCTCATCAATGTTTCTATCTCTCCCCTTTTGACATCAATGAAAAATGGTATCTCTCCTTGGGGTTGCTCCCCTTGTCTTCATGTCTCTATTCTTTCTCTTCATCTTTGACCAAAGGTTAAATCCCCTTGTCAATAAGTCTCCTATTGATATTGTACCTTCTCTAACCAATCATGGGAAAAATAATAGCTCCCCCTTTGGGTATGTCTCCCCCTAACTACATGCTATTTATCTTCCTTTCTAGATCTCTCTCTCTGATGATTTTTCTTCCTTTGACTTTTCTGTAAGATGTAGATCAATGTAGGGATGCATGTATATGTTTCCTTTCCTCTCTTCCATTGTTGTTTATTATCCATTGGTGCTTCCTCTTGAATTTCATTGAAATATATAAAAAGCATTCAAAATTTGATTTCTTCATTTACGTGTCATGTTCACTTGACCATATTGTTCAGTGATTTATTTTTTATGATATAGCTTATGTTGATGGTTTATCTTTCCTTGTTTTGTTGTGCCTTTCACTGCTTCCTTTCTATGACCAACTAATCCCAACTGATTCCACTGATTGCAATTATAAATACATTATTATGCATATTCTCTGACCCATGCCTTATGTACCTACTAAACATCCATCTATATCCATATGTCACAAACTATTCATAACTTTGCTAATAAATTGTCCACAATATTGACCGATATGTCACTGTACTATTATGAAAGCTTCACCTGAATATACTATAGTTGATCATCACATGTTCTTGTTTATCAGACTAAATCGAAATATGTCCATTGATATGATCTATCTGCTCATCAAACTCTGCATGTCTGGAACAACCTGTACTAAAAATATCCCTGTGCAATAAAATCATAAACTTCTTCCTGTGTAACTGCCAACTGACACATGTGTGGAAACACTAATTCTCAATTGATCAAACTGTTACTTTGTACTTCGTTTATCTGGCTACTCTGAATCTTTCTCTACAACCATTTCTAGAAGTATGGTTCTTTGATTTGTCTCTGCTACTACACTAACTCCCCATGTTTAACATACATATTTATTGGGAGTCTCCAAGTCATATGGCTTAGAACAATACCTTCTCTGATGCAAAGTAATCTTCTTCTTCATCTATGGAGACATCTTCCTCTTCATCCTCTTTCTAAATTTTGACTTATTCCTTTCTGCCTATGGATTAATATCGAACTAAAATTATTGAAAGTACAATCTCTTGAACCTTTTCTTCATTCACCTGTTCTTTTTTTCTTTCTTGTATTATACAAATCCTATGATCTCTAGGACCTAGTATTTATTCACTTGTTCTTGTTTTCTTTTCCATACTTTCTTATGTCTGATATTATTATTTTCTTTCACAAAATTATCCATCATGCTTCTACAATCACGCGTTATGTGTCCATAGTTATGGAATTTGTAACATTAAATGTTATGTGGGGCCACATAAACATTTATTGCTTGAAAATTTCTTTCATAAGCCCTGCAATCTGCAACCTTATGTCCAAATTTAGTACAACAAAAACAATGTCCATAAAAGAAATTTGCATACCTGGGACTGAATGATCTTCTTTGTTGTGTAGTCCTTCTAAATCACTACCTTGGTTGATCATGATATTATCTTATGTGGATCGCTTCATTATGGTTGAAACTTCTTTGCTTCTTGAATGTGGAATGTCTTGTTGAATATGTATCTCTATTATACTCATTCTTTTTTTATTCTTGGTGACCATGATTCCTTCTTTTGAGTACTTCTGCATAACTCTTACTCTTTTCTTCATTCTTCTTTTCTGGAAACCTAGAATACTTCTCTTCATTCTCTACTATTGATGTGGGTGTTTCTATCTCTTCAATGTTTTTGATGAGCCTGACAATTTTACTTTTCAATGTGACAACTTTTTCTTCAATCTTCTCAACCTCTTCTTCTTTCTTCATCATATGAATCTTCATGACTTCTTTTGTTCGCTTTGCTTCTTTAAGTTGTATTTTCAAGGAGATGATTTCATTTTCAAGTCTTCTTTCTTCTTGACCAAATTCTTTGATGCAGGAGCATCGCAAGCAGCTAGCCAAGCAAGCATGAAGGTAGAAGACAACTGGAAAGTGCAACATACATTTTACATGTTTTGGAAATGTTTTGAAGCATTAATGTAATGGTTAAAAGAAAGTGTACTTGCATATTGTAAACATATCATGAGCGATTCGCTCTCATCTAAAGAACATAGAGTCATTTATGCATAGTTAATGAAAGTAGGTAGATTTAAAATTCCAGATTAGACAGTTTTAGGAACAAGAGGGAAAACAAATATAGACACCCTCATCTTTGTATCTTTGTATCATTCAGAATTAGATCAATTAAGCACATTAGCATAGAGAAGAAGAGAGGTGTAGCAAGAGGAGAGTTGTAGAAAAGAACCCATGTACAAAAGTTTTGAATTAATATATGAAGCTTTGATTCAGATTCATGGTGTTATGATGCTTTCTTTGTATACATGCTAATTGATCTGCTTATGGTTGTTTTATTCTCTCTGTCATGCATTTGTTGTTATGCTATGTATGTATGATTTCATGTCAAGTGTTTGAAGTCTGAGAGAGAGAGGAAATGAGTTTCAATTGTTTCTCATCCTGAGTGAGAATTTCCTGCAAGGAGTGCAGTGAAACGTCCGCAAGGTGTGCGTTGATGAAGGTTCAAAGTTCATCTCTAAAAGCTCAGGAGGGATACCATTGTTCTCATTTCAACAGAAGTGCAAGTGGATCATAGGATCCGTGCAAGGCGTGCACAGGCTAGTTGAATCCTTAGAAGATTGTTAACTAAGGTTGAGAGATTGAAGGACTGTTGTTGCAGAGAAAGTGCACAGAGTCGTGAGTTCAAATACCTAGAAATAATTGAAGGATTTCTGCAAGGAGTGCATCTAGGAGTTCTTTTGTGATTTAAAGTTGTCAGAGAAGCTCAGAAGAGGTAGTGCCTTTGAAGTATTCAAAGGGAGGCGAAGTGAAATTGCTTTGCATAAGGAAGGTCACGGCGAGGGGACATTAGTTCATTTCGCAGAAGTTCTTGAGGAGGGAACTGAACAGTCGAAATTCTCCGAGGAGAACTCCTAAAATAGCAAGGACCATAGGATCCAAGGAAGTTGCAGGGGAAGTTAAGCGTTGGATAGATCCACCTTCAAAAGGCAAGATTCAACATGGATCGTTGATTTCGATCATTAGACCATCGAGATCATTTCGGAATTTCGGGGATCATAAATCTGAAGTGTGGGAGAAACCTTTGGTTGATCAAATCCCTGAAACGTGAAAAGAGATTTCATGTATAAGGATGAAGGGTGATGAGGTCGAAATTTCGAAACTTCAGAATTTAGGGTTTCGGAGGTCCTGAGGACAAGTGATCGGGACACAACAGAGTGAAAGAACCGAAGTCACAAGTCATGACAGAACTTGATGTGAGTTTCGGGATTTCAGAAAATCGAGATTCAGAATACTAGAAGTCTCGAGGAAAAGAAGGTTGGGCCCTTGCACTGAGAATTTTGAAGTTGCGAGATCTAGGATAGTGTGAAGTGGAATTTTGGCATTTTGAGAATTTGGATTTCGACATTCCCGTTGACAAGAATTTGGGCTCTTCACATGAGAACACCTAAAGTTGCAAAACGTGAAATAATGTGAAGGGGTGTTTCGACAGTTCGGTGTTTCGGGGTTCGGGAACCCGAGAGGACAGTGTTCTGGGATTGAGAGTCTTGGACTCCCGGTACCCGGAAGTCCAAAATCATGTGGGCCGTCAGATCGAAGGGAGGCTTATAGCCGCTGATCCCGTTGGAGATATTGTTTCGAAGTTCAGGGTTTGTGTAGACTATAGAGTCGGAAGCCTTACATTAGGACTCGCAAAATCACGAGGTCCGAAACTCCGAAAGGGGAAAAAGTTCCAATAGGAGCCATCCTTTTACTGAACATTTTAAGTTTCATCATTTTGACAGTTGTGAAGACAAGAGGCTGGGATTCCTTGTTCTGTAACTCCCAAAGTCGTGAAACGTGATACAGTTGTGTAGAAGGACGTGGCCAAGCATTTCGGGAATATCGACATTTCAGGTTTTGGAAGGTGGAAAGGTCAAGAACTTCGACAACAGGATTTGCGAAGTCCGAAACCCTGAAAAAGCGAAAAACCCGATACAGGAGCAGAACGTGGTCGGAGATTTCGGCGTATCGGCATTTTGGGTTTCATCAAGTGGAAGAATCGAGGAGCTCGACATTAGGGATCGCAAAAATAAATAATCCGAAGTCCTTAGTGGATTAAACGAAGGGGTCGGTTAACCCTCTGTGTGGTTGTAGTGAAGATCCTGAGCAGATCTCGGCCCGAGGGCAGGGGGATCTGTGCCATTCTTCTTCAAATTTATTTGAGTCTTCATTTCTTTCCTTAAGATGGTCTGTCAAAATCTTCTCTCTTTTTTTTGCTTCCTTTCTTTCAATTTCCAAAAACTACTTCTCTTTCATTACTTCCTTTCTTAGTTCTTCTATTTCGGATTCCAAACACTCCTTCTCTTCAATCTGACTTTTGTATGTTTATTCAATCTTTATGGCTTATTCTAGATGAGATTTTGGTTTCATGATGACCTATTGTGATTCTTCATAATTTTTTTGAGAATTCTTCTTGGCTAATTTTTCCTCAAGTTACTGGTTCTTCTTCCTTTCTTTTGTTAGTTCATCTAGAGAACTGATTAATTTTTCTTCAAGATCCTTTCCTTTTCAATCTCAGGATTATATTTTATTTCATTGGGTTGTTATGTCTCATCACTTTCAATCTTTAAATAAGGGCATTCATTTTCAATATGTCCACACTCTTCACAAGTAAAGAAAAATAACTCACTTATGTTGACTACAAACTCTTCTTCTTTTGAATATGTCTGACATGATGAGCATCTTATCCCTTGTTTTGTACTTTCATCTTCTTCAGCAATATCTGACTCTGTAATGGGAGAAGAATATATTTTATGTAGATTATCCTAGATTTCTTTAGTTGATGAACATTTTCCCACTTTGTCCTTTACTAAATCAGGAAATCCTTCCAAGATAAAATCCATTGATATTTTGTTGTTCCTTTTCAATTCATTATTGGTTGTGGTCTTTGGTTTCTTTGTAGCATTGTATCCTATAACAACTGAGTGCCAAACATCATATCCCTATGCCTATAAAAATACCTTCATCCTATAACTCCACAATTCATACTTCAGACCCTTCTGACCATTGAACATTAGTGATCTATTCATATTGTACTCCATGATATACCTTCGAGTGGTTAAACCATTTCCTTGAAGGAACCAGCTCTAATACCAATTGTTGGAATACTGAGAGGGGGATGGGGGTGAATCAGTATGAGTAATTTATACCACTTTTAACCGAAATATATATTCTTTCTCTTTAACAACAATGTTTAGCAGTATATCATCAATGTATCATCTATTAATGAATCCAATATATATATATATATATAAGCATGTAAACATAAAAAAGAATCACATCAAGAACACAGTTCACTAGTATTTACGTGGAAACCCAAATGGGAGAAAACCACGAAATGTTTTCTTATATATATATCAATAATTTATTCATAGGAATCACCAACTCCCAAATTCTCCAGCTGCAACTGGAAGGAGGCTACAACCCCCTAAGTTCTTTGTTTCCAACTGGAAGGTGGCTACAACAACCTAGTTCTCAGGCTCCAACCTCAAGGAAGCTCCAACTCCCTAATTCTTCGGCTCCAACTAGAAGGAGGATACAATCCCCTTTCCTTACCCCATCCAAACTCCCTGAAATATAAGTGTAGAATAATTGTCATTACAACAATCACTGCCACTGTCATTGTCATTGTTACATCCACTGGCATTGTCATGTCACTATCACATCAACCACTATCAAAAAAACATGTCCAACCAATCACTATCCCATCCACGAAACCAGATACACTCTCATATGTGTGCAACTCATGTCAAGATCACCAAGAGCATATCTCAAACCATATGCTCAACAACACCAACACATGCCTCTACCAAGCATGTACCAAGATCACCACATACCATCACAAGATATGTGTCTCAACCAAGTACCAACCTGTACCATG
>ML825048.1:50024-116259 GCA_009831015.1 Picea engelmannii | reverse complement strand
CTAGAATATATGGACCATCCATCGGAGAGGCTCTAGTCGAAGTAGATTGGTTGACTACAGTGGAAGTACTTGGATAAAGGAGTTGCGAGGAGAAATCTTGACCGTCGGTTGATGTGGAAACAAGATGCGATGACAACCATAGATTTATGTGGGTCCCAACTGATAATTTAATGAAGAAATGAAGAGAAAAGTGTTAACCTTCGGGTAACTTCGAGTGACAACACGAAATTGGACCATTGATTAAGGATGTTACTGAAATATTCCCCTGCAGACATGTGAATTTTCCCTTGGATTATTGACCCCTATACCAAGACATAAATAATGATTTGGACACTACCATTCCTATAAACTCATTTTTATTATCGAAAAAGAGAGAAGAAGGTGAAGTAGGATGTACTATGTTTACGACATTTGTCCTAGTTGTTCCTATCCGCAAGTTTGATCCAATTCCTGGCGAAAATCAATACCTGCAATGAAAAGCAAGAAACAAGTGACTTCCTTCTACTCTAATGGATTAGGAAAAGCAACTTCATGTATGCAAATAAAATTGAACATAGACAAACACATGAAATCACATACTTGAAGGAAATAGGACAAGTATATTAAATGAGAACAAAGAAAACTTACAAACCACGAATGATGTCAGCTGCAAATCCTCCAAGCTCTCCTCGTCCAACCCTTGCAAGAATCCCACGATCATAAGTCTGATATCTCTAAGCTACCTATTTCCCCCTCTTCTCTATGGAAATCCTTCATTATATATGATTTGGATGCTTAACCACCATGGAGAGGATCACTCACTAGATCCATTAAAATGGGATCTCCAATATTTTTAAGGAGAAAATATATCTCAAGGATTTTAGGGAGAAAATATCTCTCAAGGATTTTAAGGAGGAAATATCTCTCAAGATCCACGAAATTAGGATTTTGGTTTGAAAAAATATCTCAACCATCCATGAGATTTTCAACCTCTCCTTGAGATTGGGAAACTAAATGCAAGGTGGATTCTCACACTAAATTAATTTATTTTTTTATGAATATTAATAAATAATTCATGTGCACATAGTATCATAGTATTATGACCTTCATATAATGTATTTCTCCTCCACATTGACTAGGGATTGTGACATATGTTATTTCATGGTGGCAAGGTCTATGCGACACTTAGAAAGGTGCATATGAAACTTTTATGACACTTGCGACACTTAGGTGTAAATAGAAATGACACTTAAGTGTGTGTTGGGCGCAGACCCAGATTTGG
The DNA here is from genome assembly GCA_009831015.1 of Picea engelmannii. Taxonomy (NCBI): domain Eukaryota; kingdom Viridiplantae; phylum Streptophyta; class Pinopsida; order Pinales; family Pinaceae; genus Picea; species Picea engelmannii. The sequence goes on along the minus strand of ML825048.1, from coordinate 114,998 downwards.
GGAAAATCACGACGTGGGAGGTAGACGCACATGCAGGAAAAAAAACACGTGTAAGGCAGATGTTGGGTGCAGGCCAAGTTTGGGGAAACTCATGACATGGTAGGCAGACACACATGCAGGAAAAACAACATGTGTAAGGCAGACATGTATGCAGGAAAATCAACACGTGCAAGATAGAGGCACATGCATAAGAGGAAAGCATGCGAGGCGCACATGCAAGAAGACCTAGCCATGATAGGGTTAGGGTTTTGGTAAGAATATGTAATGGTTGGTAAGACAAAAACATTTATAAGTAGGTACCTAGGAGGTCTAGGTTGGGGTTGGTCATTGTTACTATGTCATTCGAAGATAGAATGACTGTAAATTTGATCTATTTTGTAAGATGTTGAGATGAGGAGAGGGAATAAGGTAGATCTTGAGGGTTAGATCACAGGCTAAGAAGCCTGGTGTGATCTAGTCCACCTCACTGTAGATTTCTACTTGTTTTATGGAGAGTTGTAATGCGAACGACACTATAGTTTTGGAAACACCATAATAAAAGAGCAGAGAAGCCAAATATTTATGGTCGTAGCCCAGGAGGGGTGAAGAACGATAGATAATGTGTTATGCGATTGAATATTGTGTATTTCCTTTACTGTCAATGATTAGATGTTAGACAAATGCGTGAATGACTAGTTAGATCTTCTATTTTACATGCATGAATAAGAATGACAAGGTGTTCATTATAAGTTGAATGTTAAAGTAACAAATGAAGATCACAAAGTTTAATCCTAGATCCCCACTCATTCCCAGGATGCAAGAACTTGAACGTTGCAGCCACCAGAAAGAACTATCCCGGGTGAGACTATGCAATGCACTCTGTGTACTGCGTTGCCTTCTAGTTTACCAGAGGGGACAATAATTTTAAAGGGGTTTTGTTGGAGACCATGGTAGACCTGAACCTAGGTCATCCTAAGAAAGATAGTAAGAATAGTTCAATTCCAACAAATGGTTTCGTTTCCAGTTGGAACAAAATGGGATTGAGTGACTAAGATCTGCTAAAGAATCATGAAAAGATTGTCAGATTTGGTGAGGAAACATTAAAAAGAATGAGATTATAAAAGGGGATGTTTATGCCATGGAACCCAATGAAGGCTAATATAAAAAGACGGTTGAAAAAAAAGGAGTTGGAATTTGTGCAGAAAGTAACAAAAACCCAAATTTAACACCGCGTAAATATTTGGACATGTACGTATTTAGAGACTTGCATGAAGTATTTTTCTGTGATTTCCCACATATGTTGCAGGAGTGGATATTGAGGTTGAAAGAAAACCACCCTACAAATCAGATCAGACAGCTAGAGTGGAATTATGTGGATATTGTGCAGTTACACCAAGTTAACAATAAATTTACACACGTAGTAGATTTCTGGTTAGACAAAATTGTTGTAGGATTTATCACAGAGTTTGCAGTAGCTACAATGAAGTCTTATAGCGTAGTAGAGAAAGAGTTCCTAAAGGGACCTAGAGGTAAGTATATTATATCACTCTATACTTCCATCAATATTTTACTGTATAACAAAGGTGTAATGAAAATGGAATTAGACAACTAAACTTCCATGTGTCCATGGGGGAAGAACTGACAAGAGACAAAGAAATGGAGGAAGATATGGATAAAGGAAAGAAGGAGGAGGCCTTTGATCCAACCATGATGGAGGAAGAGCAGATCAAGCAGATCACGACAACAACTTGAAGAATGCGTAGTGGAGCACCCTACCAATACAAGATGAACAATAAGAAGAGAGTCATAGTCGTGAGGGAATTCTTGGCAAGTGATGAAGAAAAGGTAGAGGATCTTCGGGCTGTGGAGGATATTGAGGAAATATTGCATGAAACATATGAAAGGAATACAAGAGGTCCAAGGGCAGGAACCGAAGGCATAAATCCTATCCATATCAGTGTCAGTGTGGAACCCATAAACCCATGTGCGACCAATACACCAGAAAGAACACCATCGTTTAGAAAACCAAATTTTAGTGGAAGAAACGTAGCAGTAAGTACATCTACAAAGGGAGAAACAAATGAATGAGCCATTTCATGAAGCATTAGTCAAGATATACACCACGCGGGGGTAGTAGTTCATCATTCAGGATGGCAGGACATGATCCCACCATTAGGTTACCAGAATTCAAGGGAGAGGCATTTGAGGAACCTGAGAAGCACTTGTTCATCTGTGAAAATATCTGGGAAACAGAGAAGATCACAAATGAGGATACAAAACTTGCACATTTATCTATCACACTAAGAGACTGTGCACTAGATTGGTACATGAGCTTAGCTGCAAACAGTCCAACAGGAACAACCAAAATGATTGTAGATATCAAGAAGCTTCTGATAGATGAATTCCATAAGCCTAGATCAGAGGATCAATACATGAATGAGATGATAGATATCATACATAAACCAGGGGAATTTGTCTAAGAGATTGACCAGAGATTCAAACGATTGAAGGGAAAGTTGAAGTATGTCATCACAGATATGCATCATAGACATCTATTGGTGAATTCCCTGCTACCACACCTAGAATACCCTTTGAGGCAACATAAGTTTCAAACTCGGGTAGAGGCTATATAGGCAGCCTTACAACTAGAAGAGAACCAATACTAGAAGACAGAACCAACAATAAAGGAGTTGGAGGAGGATTTGAATAATTTAACATTTCAACTGAACCAGAACAGGGGTTAAGGAAAAAAGAGAAGTTGTTTGGTGTACCACATGTAGGACAGAAGGACACCACAAGAATGAGTGCCCAAAATTCACGCAATACATGGAAACAGGACTGCCAAACCCTTTTCCAACGAGAGGAATATGGTGTGAGATATGTAAGACACGGGGGCATGATCCATATCATTGTCCATTGATTTAGAAATACCAGACATTGCTTAAGAGTTCATATTGCAACTTTTGCAAGTCAGTGGGCCATGATGACAAAAATTGCAGGACAATGGAGCTGATGAGGGAAAGAAAATCATACACGTATAGGGTGTAGTAAGAAATGATGACAGGCAAAGTTGCACCAGAATTTAACCAAGTACCAGCCCCATATAAAACAATGCCACAACAATATAACACTGCGCAACCACAGTACAATACCGTGTAGCCACGGTATAATACTGCGCAGTATAATCAGGTGCCTCAGTACAACGCCCCGCAAGGAGATCTCACTGGCTACAGAGGTTGAGGACAAGGTAGAGGAGGCTTTGGAAGGGGTATATGACTGGCGGTATGCCATAATTTTCAACAACCAGGACACTATGTGAGAGAATGTCCACTTCCACTTGCGACATGAATGTATTGTCGCGCATCATATCATGACACAAAATATTGTTCGTCATTATTGGGGAAGATCCAAGAAAAGAGGAATCAGAACAATCATAATGTTCAATGGATTTAGATAGAAGAAAGGGATGATGGAAGAAATATCAACATAGTTATGCACGGAGGAGATAAAACAAGAGATGATGCAGTAAGACAAGATCCAACACAACACCAATGGGTGAAGAAGAATGTTGAACAACATACGTAGTTTGATGTGCAGAACGAAAAGGAGATATTCAAGAAAGCTAGACAAGAATTCTTAAAGTCATACATTACATCTACATCAATTCCGCAACATACTCAGGACGTACCAATGTATAAGATGCCTTCATCGTTGGATCACACTAATGAAGCACAACCATGAGGACAAGTAAGTACCATAAAGGCTTTTATGCATTCTTGTGTTAAACTACTAAATGATCCATCATCTGTTAAAGTATTACAAAATATGTTATAAAGATGTAACACAGATGTAGAGGGGAAGCTAGAGTAGAAAACAGTCAATCACTTGCATACAAGGAGGAGGACAAGTAGAGAGTTTAGATGGAATTCTAAAATCAGAGGTTTCAATATGGGGGATATTATACTGGATTTAGGATATAAAGTAAATGTGTTACCCAAGAAGACATGGAAATGTATGGGGGAGCCCACATTAGGCTACTCACCTGTCCAACTGAAATTAGAAAATCAACACAAGGTTCTGCCAATTGGAAGGCTAAAGGGTGTGACAATATATCTGGATGGAGTGCACACTAAAGCCGATTTTGAAGTGATAGAAATAATGGATTACACAACACCTTATCCAACATTACTTGGATTGGATTAGGTGTTTGACAACCATACCATAATCAATTTGAAGACAAGCAAGATGAAATTCGAGTCAGGAGAATACAGATTCGTTGCACCATTATACCCATCAGAAGGAGAAAGGTTTGTATAACCCACTTGCTTAGACTTGGAGGAAATCAACCAGTTATACATAACCACTGTGTGGGAAGAAGATTATGTAAATCCAATTGCAGATGGGGTACTCGTCTGGGGAAGAATCACATCATGCACTTCAGACTCAGATACAGGGTTGGATAATTGGCAGTAGAGATTACATGAACTATTCACAAGAAGGTGCACAAGAATAGACCGCACAGTAAGATGGGTAGGTACAAAGATAAGAGAACCTCCCAGTTTTCATGGGGTGAATGACTTAGAAGAATTTATAACAAGATACAAAGATGAAGTGGTATAAAATTAGAGGCTCTTAGATCTGGACATAGCACTCAAGGAAACACCTGCAAAATGGTGGGGTGCACACAAAGAGACAATCAAGGAATGGTACCAATGTAAGTGATTATTATGCATTATATTCGACGCATAATAGGGAAGTAATGAAATGCAGAGATATGATGGACTGTGGACACTAAAAAAACACTTGAATAAGTGCAAAACATTATGGAAAATGACACCACCAGAAGAATGGCCTCATCACTTCATTCACACATTGGAAGGAATTCCAGCAAGATGGTATGTAGACCAGGAACTGCGCAGAGGCACTACAGAATGGACAACATTACAATATAATTTTATAGTCACTTTCTCATTTGAACATGAGAACCCCAACATTGATTCAACACTCAAACAAATTAGAGGGGCAATATTTATTAAGGAACCGGAGGTTGAACTTATAATAGAGTATCAACAACGCAACATTCAAATTACAAAAATTGAAGGATAAAGAGAGGTGGAAGGTCCATCTCTCGAATCAGAAGTATTTTCCACACCAATCAAGGTGAAGAAAGTAAATATTGGGACAAATGATAATCCCAAAATGGCCAGTATTGGAGACTACTGGGATGAACAAACAGTAGAAAGAATAACAGATTTACTGCACGAGTACATTGACCTATTCCCAACAACCTTTACAAATATGAAAGGCATAGTAGGATATCTAGGAGAGATGAAGATACCTCTCAAACCTGAGGCTAGATCTGTCATAAAATGACCATATAGACTGAACCCAATATATAAGCAGAAAGTGAAAGAAGAAATTGATAGAATGTTAGAAGCTGGAATCATAGAACCGGTAGAAGAATCAGAATGGATAAGCCCTATGGTAGTCCAGGAGAAGAAGCAAGGAGGCATAAGGATATCTGTCGATCTGAGAAAGTTGAATGATGCTTGCCTACATGACCCTTTTCCCACTCCTTTCACAGATGAGGTATTAAATAATGTGGGAGGCCAGGAAGCATACTCATTCACAGATGGATTCTCAGGCTACCATCAGATCAATATAGCTCCATAATACAAGTACAAGACCACTTTTTCCACAGAATGGGGATCCTACCAGTACACAGTCATGAATTTTGGGCTGAATAATGCACCAACTATATTTTCAAGGGTATTCATAGCTTCCTTTAAAGAATTCATCCATCAATTTTTAGAAGTATATCTAGATGATTGGACAATCTACATTCTGTTGAAAGATCATGTAGAGGTGTTAAGGTTGATGTTGGAAAGATGCAGGTAGTGTCAGATATCATTAAATATCAAGAAGTGCATCTTTGGTACACCTTTTGGAATACTATTGGGACATATAGTCTGTAAACAAGGGCTATTGGTGGATCCTACAAAGGTTGCAGTCATTGTTAACTTATCACCACCCATATCAATACGCCAGTTGAGAGAAACAATGGGACACACGGGCTACTACAGGAAATTCATAAAAGGGTATGTGAATATCACTGTGTCGATGGAGAAACTGTTGAAGAAGGATGGTAAATTCATGTGGAATGAGGACTGTCAATGAGGTTTGGACACTCTAAAAGAAAAAAATGGTCGAAACACTTATACTAGTATTCCCAGACTAGGAAAAGACATTTCATGTGCATGTAGATGCATCAACCATAACACTTGGATCCATTCTAGTGCATCCAATAGCATGAGATTTAGACCATGCTATAGCATTTGCAGGCAAAAAACTATCAGAGTCAAAGCACAACTACAATACTACATAGAGAGAAGGCCTAGGAATGGTATATGCACTGCAAAATTCCAGACACTATCTACTTGGGAAACACTTTAAAATGTTCACAGACCATTCTACCCTCAAGTACCTAGTTAGTAAACCAGTGTTGGGGGGGAGAATCTATAGATGGTTAATGTTGTTTCAGGAATTTGAATTTGAAGTGATAGTCAAACAAAGGAAGTTGAATGCAGGACTCGATCACCTGTCGAGGATCACCAATGGAGAGGAACCTACAAATTTAGAGGACAACTTCCCTAATGCAAAAATATTTTTAGTCCAAGTAGTTGATGAATATTTTGCTAACATCATTGAATACTTGAGTATAGGGACTGCGCCACAAGAATTCAACACTGCACAAAAGAAAAATCTGGTAGTCAGAGCTATAGATTATCAATTGATTACATGACACTTATACAAGCTGGGTGCAAACAACATCCTAAGAATATGTGTACTAGAACATGAAAGGCCTAGGATTTTAGCAGAGGCTCGTGAGGGAATATCCAGAGGACATTATGCAGGAAAATATGCTGCGTAGAAGGTATTGCACGTAGGACTATGGTGGTCGACCATTCACAGAGATGAAAATGACTACTGCCAGAGATGTGATGTATGTCAGAGGGTTGAAAAACCTAATAGACGGGATGAGATGCCCCTGAGACTACAAGTAACCTTGCAAGTATTCGACAAATGGGAAATAGACTTTGTGGAATCAATTAACCCACCAGCAAAGAGGTCAGGAGAAAGGTATATCATTACTATAACATAGTACTTAACGAGATGGGCATAAGCAACACTAGTAAAATATTGTAGCGCAGAGACAACAACACACTTCTTGTTTGAGCAAGTGATCACTAGATTTGGATGCCCAAAGATTTTGATGAGTGACCAAGGCACTCACTTCATCAATAGTACTATCAAGGCTATGTCTCAGGAGTTTGAAGTCTGTCATCAAAAGAGTACACCATATAACCCTCAAGAAAATGGGACAGTGGAATCCTTTAATAAGATCCTAGAGAATGCATTGACAAAAATCTGCAATGTCAACATGGATGATTAGGACTTGAAAATACCAACAGTATTATGGGAATACATGACTAAATGCAAAAAGTTGACAGGACATGCACCATTCAAGTTGGTGTATGGAAAAGAAGTAGTGGTGCCATTAGAATTTTTTGTACCTAGTCTACGCATAGCAACAATCACCAACATGACAGAACGAGGTGCAGTACAAGAAAGGCTAAGTCAACTGATGGAGATGGAAGAAGATAGGATTCATGATGTCACCAAGAAGTACAGAAAGCAAGGGACACAGCTTGGCATGGAAAACATATTAAAAGGAAGAGTTTCAAGGAGGGAGACCTAGTCTTGGTGTATGACAATAAATTCATTCAACATCCAGGAAAATTTAGAATGCATTGGTTGAGACCAAATGAAGTGAAGATTGTCACAGAGGAGGGAGATGTACAATTGAAAGATTTAGGAGGTACAAAACTCAGAGGAATGATCAATGGGATTCAACTGAAACTGTATATGGACAATCAGCCTCCTAGCACTTAGAAAGTTACCACGCAGTAAGAAGATATGTATATAGTGTATTATAGTAGAAGTAAGGGAGAGAAACGAGAAAAACAAATAAAAATAAGGAATGCCATAAAAAGGTAAAAATGGGATAAAAATAAAAAAAAATTGGCGCACATGGAGGGTCTTGATAGAATAGAACTGGTAGAATAGTACAATGCACTGCAAGAAAACCAGGGTTTGAAAACACTGCCCGCAGAAGAGCCGTTAACGAGTAGAAAGGTACAACACATAGGAAACACAAAAAAAAAGTGAAAAAGTGACAATTGTCAGTGTGACACAACTGTCACTTCTCTGTCGCGCTATAAAATCAGAAGAAGGGGGGAAAGCAACTCATTGTATTATTTTCTAAGGAGAAGAACACAGAGTTGAGCAGAAGAGTGGCAGAGTGCAAATTTGTGCTATCATCTGTCGATTTTGAAGCCTGTAGTTCAGATTTTCGCGCCATGTCACCACCGAGGGTTGGAGCGCTGAGCAGAACTGGTCGAAACACACGGAGTAGCACTCGGGTGCCATAAAATGGAACAAACTAGATTCCCACAGTGGTGGATGTGAATGGAATACACACACCGGAGTACGAGAAGACCACATTGCATCTGGACCCGCATAGGATCCAGAGCAGCCGAAAGAGGATACTGAACAAACGGAAGCCAACGCGTCCAGGGGGAAAGGGTTGCAACAAGAATAATTGGCCATGGGTTCCACGCAACATGGCCTAGAGCTGGAATCAGAGAATGAAACAGAGCAAGAGGCCATACCAGAGGGTGGGGTATCATCCCCACAAGAGAAGAAGAAGGCGCGAGAAGAGAGTAGTGTGCAAGGAGTACAACGCGTACCGATGGAATTGGCCATAATGATGCCAAAAATTCCCAAGGGAGTGAAGACTGACGATAACATGGTAGGAGGATTCGATAGACTTAAATACTCTGACCATGATGTCTTTGACACCATAAAGTACCTATATTTGGTAGCATAAAGCTACCTAGAGAGTAGGGGAGAAGGCCCATCAAGCACGCCATTGTTGAAGCATGCGCAATGGATCCTAGGACTGTACAACACCAACATCATGAACTTATTAGACATACCGCACTTTGGGCGTGGGAAACACATAAACATATGTGTCAAATAGATGTTATCTAGGGTGCATGGAGGCATCTTATGGATGGATAGGCCAATGCCTATCAATGCCAATCTCATTGTAGCATTTATAGGGCTACCCACAGATAGGGAGAATCCAGAACAATACCTAGAAGAAAAAACTAAGGCAAAATCCATCTCATATGAGATCAAAGAAAAGTATGGCGCGGAAAGTAGTAAAAAAGGTATCAGGATCAACGATAGCAATGATCCTACGACACGATTTTCAAAAAGATTGCTCGGTTGAAAATTAATGCGCAAATGCTGAAAAGAAGAAGTGCCCACATGAGTAGTAGCAGTTGTGACGTAGTGCACAAAGGGGAGCTCGATGAGTTGGCCGCCTTATCAACTCAACTCGTTCCTTGAAGACTAAAAGGATGACCAAGACTGGGGCTCTGAGTTCCACTATTCGTGGTTACTCATCCTCATTGCACTTATGGGGTGGCAGGAACCCACATACAACTCATTCCTGCCAAGGACATGAAAATGTGGTGCAACCCACTACACATGCCTTCGCAGTACAACTGATCCCAAAAAGAACAAACTTAACAGTGACATGTTCACGATATACTTGACAAAGATCCAAAATAGATTCATGCAGACATGGAGGATTCCCATAGAATCTGTCCAAGAGTTTGGGCATATAGCGAACTTCCAGGCATCGCGCCACAGTATGTGGCTACAAGAAAATAGGGATCCAACTAAGGAGTCGTTGCATTTGAAGTACTACATAACAATGTAGGACATCCAGATGGAAGTCCAGGAATGGAATGAGGAGTGGAGAGTTCCAACAATCCCAAATATGGTGCTAGGAGAACGAACGAGAACGCGGGACATAACAATCCCTATGCAACAAGCAAACACAAATAGAGCAATCACCAAGAAAAATAAGACACAGGGCCAAGAAGGGGACAACACTCCCATAAAAAAGAAAACCAGAATGAAGAATCCATCCCAACGTGGTTCTACACAGGGATCATCGTGCACAAAGCAAACAACAAGAGAAACGACAAAACAAGTGCGCAAGGAGGAAAAGAAGATGGAGACACAAGAAGTCTCAATGGAAGAAGGAGAAGGGAAAGATACTGGAAGGGATACACAGATGCTAGAAGCATATGAACCACCAGAGGCTGAAAGGAAGAGAACAAGGGAGAAACCAAGTGGTTCCATAAAGAAGACCAAGGCCCACAGGAAGCCCATGGAAACATCATTGATGACAGACGGCGTGGAGTTGATAGCCATGATATTAGAGGATTGACTGTCAGACGTGTGGGAGAACACTAAAAACCACAGACATTCAATTTTGGAGCAAATCCAAGAGGTGAAAATTGTGCTGGAGAAGTTAAAGGTTGAAACATAGCAACAACAACAAAAGAAAACATCACCAACGAAAGAAGGGGTACCGGTGGGTGAGACAGTGCAAATCACGACGCAAGGGAGTGTAAACTTTAGGATTACTCCCGACATGTTGTTCGTGGATGAGGAGACAGCACATAGGTCGCTGAGAGAGATTGAGATGTTGGACTTGGCGTTGTCCAATATTCCAACCAAAGCAATTTATAAATTACAAGTGAGCGTCGTGCAGGAAATTCATTCCAGAGAAATATCTAACGCGACAAATTTACAGTTGGCAAAGGAGGACAACACCTCATTGAAGGAGGCACTTAGCCAAGAAGAGAAAGAGAAGAAGGTGGATGAGATGGAAAACCAGATCCACGTAGTGTTCCAAGCCATCTCAAACAACAAAGGAATATGAGTGTCAATGCAGGAGAAAATGTTGAAGATAGCACAGACGATGCAAAACTACAAGGACCAGATCAAAGAGTTGGAGGAGAGTGCAATTCCCACAACTCCTCTAGAAATCAGAGTGCATAGGCAACATGATGTAATAGCTTCTACAGAGAGCATCGCGTAGAGTAAACATAGGCTGAAATAATTGATGGAGAAGAGCGCCCTACTATGGACACAACTTCAAGAGGATAGAAGATTACAAGAGCTGCAAGGGAAGGAGGCGAACTACACACAGCCATGGCAGACATCAAACAATGAAAAAAAATGATGTCACTGCCAGAAAGTATCAAAACTGTCGTGGAGATGAAAACCTTACAAGCAGAGGAAAAAGTAGTACACGCGCAGAAGATGACGCGACAGGCTCAGCTGGAGCCCCTACAAGAAAAGGCAGAACAACTGGTCGTCGATATTGACGCAAAAAAATTGAGTATAGAGCACATCGCAGTGGAAGGAGGAGAGAAACTACAAAACCCAGTCACCGCGTAACTTGTAGAATCTATGGCCCAAAGGAGAAACCAGGCTCAGGTGCAATGCCAGAGAATCATCAAAATGTATGACGCGTTGAAACAAGCAGTGATAGACATTGGAGTTAGGCAGTGACTCAGGACGAGTCACGGTTTCAGTGTTGGGGGACTATTGGGTGCAGGCCCAGTTTTGGGGGAAAGCACAACATGGGAGGTGTTATCCCCCAATTTTAGGTATAACTAGGAGATCATGTCTCGAGGCATCTTTATCTTGTCAGCAACAACAACATCACCATCATCTTTATCTTGTCAGCAGCCGCAGCAGCATCCATCACCATCGGATTGGTCATGTGTCAGATATGGTTCTTGCTCCATGAGGTAATTAGTCCAGGTATCATGGTATGTGTCACTTTGATCGTCAAAACCCTCGAATATGTGCATTTGATTCCTTTTGTTTTCTAACAACTGCTTGGATCTTACACTTTCCCACTTGACCATGTTTGGGGGGATTGACAGGGTGCCCTAGCAAGCCTGTGTCTACAGGTTTTGGTTTTCCACTGGGGGGATTTATGAAAAGCCATTGTTTGCTCCCTTCACAACACCACTTTTCCATCTTGCTTCCCGCTCACCTACCCCATTCCACTTGTCTGGGCACTGGGTTGACCTATTTGCAGGATTCCACCTTTCCTTGCTGGAAGAAAGGGCTAAAGGCCCAGAAGGTAAAAGCAACTGGTAAAAGATAAAAGCCTAAGAATAAAACCTTGAGATGATTCGCCTAGGGATCCCTGAGAAAGAAATAAAAGGCTTCTCAGCAAAAAATAAGAGAGACCCAGAAAAATAATAAAACAACACTTGATCAGAGAATAGGGGATCTCATCATGAGCCAACCTATTAGGTCCATGGGTACCTAGTAGTATGGAATTACCACTAGATGGTTACCACGTCAGGGTAGTGACTCTTGGTTGCATGGCCAAGGGAAAGGGGGTCTCACCACGAGCCAACCTTCTCATTTCTGTGAAAGTACTTGTGTGTAACATTGTCACCATTGGTCACCGTGCCAGGGCAGTGTCCCCTGGTTAGCTCTTGAACAAAAAGCAATAAATAATAAAAGAATAAAGAATAAAATGCAAGAATGGGCTTGGAAAAAATGCATCTAGAGCAGGTACAACTCGCTTTCTACAAAGGCACCCACATGTAACATTTTTGCATCCTTGGCCCTCATTGCACTCAGATGCTTGGACATCCCCTAACCACATCACCCACTTACATGGCTTGGATGAGGTTTCTTCCAGGAACTTTCCTTTTCCATTGGACACTAGCCCAATAGGACACCTTGTCCTTTTCTCCAAACTTGTATTGCAAGCTTGTGTAATGTCTTTGAGATTTTAACTGATGTATTAGGGATTTTATGCACATGTTTGATAATAGTAATGATGAGATGTGATTGACATTGCTATGATCCGTGTGACTAATTTTCCCATGGAGGGCGTAGTTGTTGATGTACAGGATCATGCCCGACGGACAAGTACCATTTTGGACCAGTACACATGGGGAGATGATCAGTTCGGACCTCCATGGGGATAAAGATCCCATCAGATGGATGTTGAGACCCTATCAAAGGGCAAACATAGGACATAAATGGATCAAGGGCTTTGCACTAGAGAAGAGGAGGATGTTCCACCAGAGGCACCCTGGCAGAGATTTACCTAGGGGTATTGGCCCTTTTTCAGTGGGAAGTTGGCCTTGGAAGGCCTAGGACATCACCCATGATGACCATGATGTCATCCAGCCTTATGGATGTTTTGGGAGGCAAACTGGGTAGTATTGGCACGTGTCACAGGTTGGACAAGCCCAAGAAGGACTAATGTTTTTCTCCAGGATGCTCCATTTTCCCTAGAATGGGATAACGTCTCCCTTATAGGGGCTTGACGTCTCTTTTCAGCTTGATTAGGGTTGTAATTTGACATTTTAATGTAAAAGAATATGATTTAGTGTTTTGGCCTTGTCAACCTTTTTCATGACCTAAAATGTAAATTTAGGTCATGGTACTGTATAAATGAAGGATTTTTACCTTCATTTTTTCATCATCTCACACTCACCCATAGTGAGGTATGAAATTTGGGCCCTCTCTTGGGTTATTTGCTGAAATTGTGAGGCGCACTTGTTGAAGGAAGGCATTTTTGGATTCATATTGGCATTTCTTAGAATTTTCTTGATGGAAGGTATTATAACTAGGGTTTGTTATGATGTTTCTTGGTGAAATGTAAGTGAATTTGTCCAAAAAATCTTAAATGAATGGTTGTATTGTTATTTCTTTCATTTAATGTTATAAGTTCGTTGCATAAACCCTAGGTGACAAGCACACATCATTGGTTCTTGTCTCATGTCCCTATCAAGATTTTTTGCCATTATTTGAAGAGAGAAAGAGCCTAGTCATAGCTACACTCTTCTCTACATCTTCTTTGCTAGCCATTTTTTTTTTTGAGATAAGAAGGAGAAGTCATCTCAAAGCCTAGTTCCCCTACACCTTGAAGAGTCATTTTTCCCCTAGGGTTTGAAGGTGAAGCCTTACTGTAGCAACACGTTTCCTTCCAAACCCTCTTGCCTTGGTTTTATGTTATTCTCTCAGATAGTCGTCATTTCCATTGAGCTAAGGAAGGAGGAGAGAGCACCGAGGCTTAGTTTCCCTACACCAAGGTAAGCCTCTCTTCCCTAGGGTTTTGACTTTGAGGCCTTTCTTTAGAAACACCTCAAAGCTTATTCCCTCTATCCCTTAGTCGTACTATCTTTGATCCTTTAGCTCCTGCGTCCTTCACTTTTGACTCCATTAACCCTAAGGCACTGATCTAAAGACCTCTTGCTTTGAAGTGAACTTGATCACAATCATTTTCAAAACCTTGAATCAAACTCTAACTACTAACCCTAGCCTAGAAACTGACCTAACTAACCAATTGTTGTCGTCATCTTTAGCTATAATATCATTGGTGCAGCTAAACATTTTCTTTATAAGCAATTGAATGGTGATTAAAGGCATTAATTGAATGAAGTATTGATTTGCTACGTTGAATGCCATATTTTTCCAACATTTATTGAAGAAGTGACATAATTTTCATTGCTATTTTATAAACATTGACTTCGTCAATATTTATTATCAATTTTTTTTATATGTGTATCAAATAGTCATTGATTTATATGAAGTACTAACCCATTGAGAAAGCTTGCATATATCAGTTTGTTGTTTCTTTGTCTTAGGAAGGTGTATCTCTTTGGGGGTTTTACTTTATTATTGGTTGTTTATCCGGACTATCTGCTCGGTGGTGACTTGTGAGGGGTGAAATTATCCTTGTCTTATAATCCTTTGGCTTCTCAAAACCCCAGGTCACCGTGGACGTCTCCCATGGGCCTTACCACCCTAAAGAGAAAGAACCATCTAATTGTGGTGACATTAGGTGGGATTGGTTCTTGTTACGCTAGTTTGACTCTTCAACCTTTAGCCTTTTATCCTTGCTACAAACTATGCGATAACATTTTGGCATCGTTTTTGGGGAACACTCAGTCAAACCTTCCTCAGATGACATTTTTCAGTAAGCCTTGCCTCTAGAGTATTTATCTTACAAAGCTTACCTAGCAACTCCACTTAGGGTGTTTTCCCTTTATTCTTTGATGATTTCAAGTAAATTATCTAGCGACTCCACAAACAGTTGATGACGACCCGCAGTGGATGCTAGTATTGTTGGACCTTGACCAAGTTTTGGGAGTTTCTTGGTCATGTTGACCTATTTTTGGACTTCGACATCCTGTTGAAGGAGGAGTGTAGGACGAAGCAGAGATCACGGGATCTCAGCCCCCTTTTGGGCCCCTTTTTGGGATATCGGAATTTGTAACGAGAATGGGATGTCGGCCCATGGGTTGTGTAGGCCTATTTTGGATGTATAAATAAAAGGATAGGCAATATAAGAAAGAGGATAATAGTGCATCCATGTGATGTGAATGAATGATAAGTGTGAGTAGAGTCTGTAAGTGTTTTGTGCATGACTGTAAGAGACTTGCATAGCTAAGTGAAGGTCCTTGTAGAATATTGTGGAGGGCTTAGTGTTGTAATGCAAGGAAGAAGGATGTAGAGAGCTGAGTAGATCTTTTGTCTTGTGCGGAGTAAGGGTTTTGAAGGCTTTGTGCTTGTAATCGATTGACTGAAGACAATAAAGAAGAAGAGTTGGTGGACGTAGCCCTAGGGTGGGGGTGAACCATGTAAACACTATGTTATTTGCTTTGTGCTTTGTCTTGATGTGTTCACATGATATTTGCTAAGTGATTTGATATGTTTAGATAGATCTACTTCTGCGTTGTGCTTATGATATGTGAGAATATTAGATCTGATCAAAGATAGTCATGCTTAGTGCTTGATATGTTCATGCTGATCCATTTATATGCTAAGTGCTTAAATATTGTAAATTAGTGTGAAGCGAAGTGAATAGTGATTGCATATCGAGGGAATGACGGTGCTAAGAGTTGTATTAAGTGTTATAGTCACAGATCTATGTCCCAACTAAGGTTGCAGACACCTAAGTCTTGCAACCACCCCTGCCTCTACCTCGGGTGAGACTTCATCTGCTTCACAGGTGTTGCCAAAAGGGCCAGTAGTTAGGGCTTTGTTTGTGCGTTGTTGTAGCATTGAACCCTAGGTCTACCCCTGTGCCAACAAATGGTTCCATTGTCGAGACCTGAAACTGTGATTGCTAGGAACGGAGGAAGAAGAAGCTTTATGCAAAGATTCGACATGGGATTGTGAAAGATCTGTGCATAGATCTATGCCCTGGTGCGCAGTATTCTACTTGACTTATAAAGCTCTGTGCTAAAGAAAGAAGGTCAGATCTGAAAGAAAGAAGCCCGATCTAAAGAAAAGAAGTCTGATCTAAAATAAAGAAGCCTGATCTGAAGAAAGAAGATCGTATCTGAAGGAAAGAAGCAAGATATGAATGTTTGGTGCTCTAAGAAAGGTAAAAGTGAGAATTTTTTATTAAAAGAGGTAAGATTTGCAAGATCTGTGCTCTGATAAAGGTAAAGATAGTAAAAAAAATTAGATCTGAATGCTTTGTGCTCTATAGAAGTAAGATAGGTGAAATTTTTTGTTTATAGAGTATGGATCTAGGTATGTTTAATAAAATTTGTCCTAGCTTGAAAACTAGGTTATTGATAGATGAAAGAAGATTTGATATTAATAGATCTGACAAGAATAGTGAAAGATATGTTATACCTATGCATAGAAAGAATGTTTGGACTAATGAATGGATGCAGGATCCTAGAAATAATTTATTGCAGGTTAACTCCTATGATCCTAGTGTGCAGTACAAAAGAGGTTGGGGATCATTTAAAATAAAGAGAGGATTAACCCTCTGTTACAGTTGCAGAAACCTAAGACATCTTGCTAAAGAATTCCCTGGGAGAAGACCTAGTTGTCTTTGTTGCAAAGCTATGGACCATGAAGTGTTGGATTTCCCCAGAATGATTGCTAAGCTTGAAGTAATGAATCTGAATCAAGAAAACCATAAGGCAGCTCCAGAGGCTATAGTAGAACCCCAGGAAGAATCAGAGAAAATATTGCTACAAATGAGAGAAACCTTGAATGACCACCGACATGTCAGATTATCAGATATATTCAAAGAAAAAGAATGCATCGAAGAAACAATAGGCGACTTCGACATTGACTGTGTTCTAGATGAAGAAACACATGTGAATATCATGACAGAGAGAACCTGGGAAGTTATAGGGAGGCCTGTTATGATTCCTTCATTAGGAGGACTAGGGTTATTCAAAGGAAAACTAGTAAACCTATGTGGAAGGCTCGCTCAGATACCTATGACCGTCAATGGAACTTTGACAAAGGAAGACTTTGAGATTATTCAGTTTATTGAGGACCACACCCCATTTACCATGTTAATAAGAAAACCTTGGATTGACAGAGATCAAGCCAGGCGAAAGAAAGAAGAAGAAGTCTTGGAGCGGAAGAAACAAGAGTTAAAAGATTTCATGACCAGGAGGATCACACACTTTATCGAAGAACAGGAGAACATATCGAAGCTATTTAACTCTAGAAACCCAGATGTCGAAGCTACAAGAACATTAGAAGACTCCCAAGAGACTGAAGTACCTATCTCGGATAAAGAAGAGGTGTTACCCCTGAGTCCTAGGAGAGAATATCAACAACACAAAGTAACTAAAACCAAAGAAGATAAGAATCAGAATGGAAAACGAACTACCGAGATGAAGCTTACTGGAAAGAGGGCTAGGAAGCAAAGTAAGAAGAGAGATAAGTTGCAGAAGGTTCCAAAAGGAACTTCGCAGATAGAAAATTTGCAGAATTGGAGCTTCATCGGGATATCAAAACAGCGATGCATGGCACTTCACCACGACGAAGCAATATAGTCATTGGGGATATTATAATCGTTCGATCGACGCTCCAAACGAGCAGAAAGGCAATAAAGGTCTGTCATCAAACCGTTAGACTGCGCCATAACGGATCGAACAAGAGTTAATAGAGGCTCATAACCGTTGCAAGCGAACCGTTGTCAAGTTACCTATTTATCTCATCGCTCCATGCACAGAGAACACTTTTGTTAACTGAGAATTTGAAGCCAACAGACTAAGCGAATTGTATACAGTGATCATTGCGCTATTGTTGTTTGTTCTAGTGTCGTATCTAAGTTCATCGTGACCCTGATAATTTTAATCCCAAGTGCATATGTCCGACGAGCTCACTGCAGTTGAAGAATCAATAATGGAATTTCTCCTTGACTTAATGACTGAAAGAGTCACGTCGGAGAGAGGAGTGTCTATAGGTGTACAAGAATCTTCGACGAGAGAACTATCAGCCTCTCCGTCCACTGCTCGAGCCGGTCCATCCCGTCCAGTAGATGAAAAGTGAACTAAGCATAGGGATGATATCATGAATGCTAAGTTAATCTCGAGTATATTACCCACCTATCTACCCCCTCTGAGAAGTGCGATAAATCGTGACAGTGTGCCCAGAGAATTTGAGTACGCTTTGGTCACTGCATACCTCCCGAAAGGGATGAGCGCAATGCACATAGACCAAGATAAGATCACAGCGTTGAAGTTTAGCGACTTCAACCTCGGCAACAGGAAGTTGTACAACATGCTTTCCCCACACAAGTATCTGACCAGAACCAAGGGAAAGAACTCGAAGATCGTCCCCCATTCATGGACCATGAACCTCGTGTAGTAGACACTGCTCAATGTCATGAAGATTCCTCACTTCGGTAGGCAGCAAGAAGTGAATGCATGTGTCAAGTTATTGTTGTCCTGCTACCATGGTGGATATTTGTGGTTGAACCACGACATTACAGTGGATTCGACGTTGGTCAATCGGATCACAGGGCTAAGCATGCAAGGCCCTGACCCACAGGATTTCTATCCCGAGAAAACCATGGATCACGCTCTTGCGCAGACGATTAAAGACACCTACGGAGATGTCGAGAAAGGAACATGAGGCTATAAGGTAGCTTCTATCCAAAGTGACGTAGTGCACCTAGCCTATCAATTGATCGTAGGAAAGTTAGTTCGCAAGAACCGACCCACCCAAGTGACGGTATTTGTAGTCGACCTCGTAGGAAAGTGCGCAGAGGGCCTACAAATGAATTGGCCGAAGTACCTCATAAAACATCTAGAACTGGACTGCAGGGAAGCGCAAGACCAAGGATATGAGTTCCACTTCACTTGGATTCTCATCTTGATTGCTTTTATCGCATGGGAGATTCCAGAAGGTGCGACCTTCCTGGACATCGAGCCCTTTGAACCTCTGGCCATGAAGTTCAGTACACTGTGGTACTCCAGTGACATGAACAAGTAATGGCAATCAAATTCCATCTTGCGCACTTATTACAACCAGCTGAAGACAACCATCCTTTCTGAGCCTTGTATAACCCAGAACACTCTCCACAGGTTCAGGCCCTTGATGAAATTCAACGCGGACCGCCATTTCATCTATATGATAGCACACGATGATGAGCATAAACAACAGCTGCAGTCATACTACAACATGACAGAGAAATACTTAGAAGAGATTACTAAGGAATGGTCGATGGACCTCCTCATCCCAGCAGAGCCCGCGGATCTATCTGATATTGACAATCCAGAAGCAGCGCACGATACACCTTGACCGAGCAAGACCAAGAAAAATAAAGAAGCTCAAGATGTAAGCAGTACCTCGGCGAAGACTGCTTCTATCTCACCTGAGCAAGGAGATGATGGCAGAGAGATAGATGGTGCAGAATTTGAACAAAAGAAAGGTGATGTTACATCGCCTAGAGACGAGGAGGACACCTTGAATAAAAGGAAGGTTTCCCCTCTAAAACCTTCTTCAAGGAAGAAATCAAAAGCAACCAGGACCAAATTTGAGACCACCCTCACCTCAGACAGTTTCGACTTCATCGTCGTAGCATTGAACGATGCTTCATTGGAGATAGAAAAGAAGCAAGAATCTAAGCAGCATGAGGTGTTCAATCGGATCAACGTTGAACTTCAAGGATTGCAGCAGGCACTACAGCCCAGCCACGCAGTTTCCACTGCACCTCTTCAATCAGAAACACCAGAACTAGGATATGAGCCAGCTCAACTCCACCGGATCATTGATACAGTCGAAGCTCACCTTTGATGAGCACAGGAAGAGACAGCACAAGACACCCAGGCTTTAGCACAAGTACAAGGAGTCCTTGAAGAGAAATGTGGTACTGCAGAATGAGAGAAGCTTTTTCTCCAAGTCAAATTCGATGAAGAAAAAACCCAACTGCATAAAGAAAAGGAACAGTTGCTTGCAGAGCAACTCGAAGTTAAGGAAATGGTCAATAGAGCACTTCACTCTGTGACATTTTTCAAAGTAAAGGCCGAAGAGAGAGTTCCATAGTAGGTGGCACAACTCAAAGAAGTGATCCAACAACTCCAGCAATGCATCGCAGATCTAGAACTATGCATTGTACCCGAGACCCTGCGGGTCGTAAGGGACCAACAAGAAGCAACTGCCTGCAACACAATTAACAGATTAAAAGCTCTTACATTGGAATGCAAGTATCTTAGTAACCGCAATGCCCAGACATATGAAAACCTCACTGAAAACCTGGAGTTACAGACACTAGAGTCGCAGCTCCAGGAAGCGAAGCAACATGCAGATACACTACAGGCACAGCTGAAGGGCTTGTGAGTTGTAGAAATAATGAAGAGGTCTCAAGAACAACACACATCCCAGCAGCAGATCCATATGCTTAAAATCAAAGTGATGTAAGTCACTCAACGACTTCAACCTATGCAAGATAAGGCATGCCAATTGTTTACAGAGGTAGAGAGCCAAGGAGAAAAGTTAGAACAGGTTGTCACTGCAGCAGAAGGATGCCTATAAGGGCCAGTGAACGACACAGTAATATAGGAGTTCGTCAAACAAGAGGCCACAACAAAGAAGCAAGTCGAAGCATCTCAAGCCAAGCTTGAGGCATTCGAGGTAGAATTGCTCATACCAGAGTGACTCAGGACAAGTCATAGGTGAGTGTTGGGGGCCTATTGGCCCTTGACCAAGTTTTGGGATTTTCTTGGTCATGTTGACCTATTTTGGGACTTTGACAGCTTGTCAAAGGAGGAGCATAGGATGAAGAAGATATCACAGGATCTCAGCCCCCTTTTGGGCCCCTTTTTGGGATATGGGAATTTGTAATGGGAATGGGATGTCGGCCCATGGGTTTACCCATGTGTAGGCTTATTTTGTATGTATAAATAGAAGGATAGGCAATGTAAGAAAGAGGAGAATAATGCATCTATGTGATGTGAATGAATGCTAAGAGAGATTAGAGTTTGTAATTTCTTTATGCATGACTGTAAAAGACTTGCAGAGTTAAGTCCAGGTCCTTGTAGCAGATTGTGGAGGGCTTAGTGTTGTAACGCAAGGAAGAAGGATCTAGCGAGCTGTGCAGATATTTTTTCATGTGCGGAGTAAGGGTTTTGAAGGTTTTTTCCTTGTATCGAATTGACTGAAGATAATAAAGAATAAGAGTTGGTGGACGTAGCCCCAAGGTGGGGGTGAACCATGTAAACATTGTGTTATGTGCTTTGTGCTTTGTCTTGATGTGTTCCCATGTTATTTGCTAAGTGCTTTGATATGTTTAGATAGATCTACTTTTTCTTTGTACTTATGATAAGTGAGAATATTAGATCTGATCAAGATAGTCACACTTAGTGCTTGATATGCTCATTTTGATCCATTCATATGCTAAGTGCTTAAATATTGTAGATTAGTGTGAATGTTGCAAAGCTCTGTTTTATCAACGAAGTGAATAGTGATTTCATATCAAGGGAATGACGGTGCTAAGAGTTGTATTAAGTGCTATAATCACAGATCTATGTCCCAACTAAGTTTGAAGACACTTGAGTCTTGCAACCACCCCTGCCTCTAACTTGGGGGAGACTTCATCTGCTTCGCAGGTGTTGTCGAAAGGGTCGATAGTTAGGGCTTTGTTGGTGCATTGGTGTAGCGTTGAACCCTGGGTCTGCCCCTGTGCCAACAAGTAGATACCTCAAACTACTACTATGGCCTCTACAAATCATGTTATCCCCATGAGTTCTCCCAATTGGTCCCACAAAGAAATTTTTGGCCCTTTGGACCTAGCCAACACCCCAGGAGGACTGTATGATCCACCCAGTAAGGTTGACTCCTGGATACCTATATTTTCAGGAGAAGATGGATCCTATGGTAACTCTCATTGGACCAAGTTCTTTGAAGCATTCCAATTTCACCAATCCGGACAAGAACACCTTGATGTCTTTTTAAGGCTCTTTGTGAGCTCACTCATCGGAAGTGCTAGAAGATGGATTAACAAACTCTCGGAAGGAGGCATCAAAACTTCTGAAGATCTTGAACAAATCTTTAAGAAAGATTGGTGTGAAAAGGGAATCATGGATTCCCTTTACTCTCATTATACTGATATTTGCAAGGGTTCTAATGAGGGCTTTAGGGATTTCAATGATAGGTTCAATCTTCTCCTCAAAAACGTCTGACCTAAATCAGAGGAAGTTATCCTCCAACACTACTTGAGCTCTTTGGAAGGAATTTTGCAGTTTACCTTCAAGGATCGGTCACCCTCGACCCTAGAAGAAGCACAAGATTCTGCTTACCAGATTGAGAGGAACCTTGAATTCAAAGACTATATCTGTGAGGTTAACCTCTCTCACAATAACAACCCTTGGGAATCTAGTGATGAGGATATCATTGAAATTGAACCTAGGCTCCCGGAAATCCTTGTAGTAAAACTCATGCCTCCCAAAATGAAATGGAGCACAGCTTTCTCAAGAACGAAGGATGTATTGAACTTCTCAGGACAACATGAACCATCCAAGGGTTTAGGTATGACTACTCATAATAAACCTAATTTTTAAGATTCCTATTTCTCATGAACACACCAATTTTAGAAAGTCAAGATATGAGTGAACTCGGACTTGAGTACTTTGGCCAAAACAATAGGGACCCGGAAACTAGGTCTGAGGAGCCCCGGGTACATAATGGAACCAACTTAAGAACTAGTATGTCTTGTATCTTTCAAAGGGTTAAACGAATTCGTGAAATGTTGGAGATCCCCTCTTTGACAAAGAAAGACCCGGATAACCAATTATCGTTCGAAGGGACTTCCACACTGTTACAAACTAGTCATTTTGAGCAAGATGAGCAAACACCCTCTCTCTTATTAACAGATGATCTTGGACCTAATGACTATAACTCTGTGGATCCATGCTTGTTTCAAGATTGGCCCACTCTTCCCTTGACAAAAGAGGATACAAATTGAGGTGATCGTCCCGATGATACCTCTGACATCTCTCAACGTCGGGATGATTATTTTCCTACACAAGGAGATGGCTATTCAGTAAAGAAAGAAGTTGGTTTCGTTAAGTGGGAAGAAAATGTTTTCAGGGACATTCAAGTCCATGACCAAATAAACAACATAGGCCATGTTATATAAGGCCCCCAAATATGCCTCAACGTCACTCCTGAAGAACACTGAGAAGAAATGAAACATGCAACAAGGAATGCTAGAATGGAAATAATAAATAATTTGGACCCTGAGTCAAGGGAGAAGTTGGCGAAACGAGAATTTTAGGTATATAGACAAAAGAAACTAAACCAACTCCCCCTTACCATTCCTGAAATGACTCAATCATATCCTTCAACTTCGAACATTCCTCCTCCTAAAGCACCCAATACTGAAAGGGCAGACTTGGACTTTGACCATCCCTCTGAAAGAAGTCATTAAGATGTCGTCTATTAAACAGAGATTTGATAAATTATTCAAAGGGTCAGATGAACCTATGGATCCTCATATTATGTTACAAGCTCATCACTTTAGGGTCCAGTATGATGAACACCCACCCTTCTTCATGACCTTGCTAATGAATAATAAGAGCCTCAACAACTGCATGCTGGATACAGTGGTCGGTGCCGACATGATGTCCCTCAAGGTCATGTAACAATTAGGGTTGAAAGTCACACGACCTTACAAGAATGTATGTGGATTTGAGTCCCAATCCATACCCACACATGGAGTAGTTGAAAATGTGGAAGTTTGCCTTAAAGAGTACCCTGAGAAAGTAATCGGCATTGACATTGTGATAGTAGACGTCCCAGATGTGTGGGGAATGTTGTTGTCTAGGAAATTTTCCTCAATGTTGGGTGGTACCCTTGAGATGGACCTCACTTATGTGAATTTACCTTTGAAAAACGGAACAATAAGCCGTCTCCCAAATGTGCCAGTAACCAGAACCCATGTGCAATAAACTGGTCACCCCGTCAAAAATAACAAAGCACACGAGAAAGTCATGGGAGATCTTCATAAATATTCTCCTAAATATGTGCCCTTTGCAAAAAAGGAAGATCAGATTCAAAGGTCCACAAAAGAAAAATACCTGCAACTCTTAGACAAGTATAAAGATAGGGAAGTCGGGACCGTGAAGTTAATGGGAAAAGATGACATATTGATTCAGCCTTCCGAGCAAGAAGTCTTTACAGCAGAATCCCACCCACCTCCCTCTACACAATACACCAGGGTTGTTCAAGGAATGACCAATTCCAAAATTAGAGATTACACAGAGGGGGACGTAGTATGGATGTGGGATACCAATAAAGGGGAGCCTTCTAATGTCAAAGGAAGTACTAAATTTTGGCTTGGCCCTTTCAAAGTTGGAAAAAGGTCAGTTAATGACTCTTATTACCTGTCTACATTGGAAGGACAAAGATGCACAGTGCTGGTCAGCGAGTGCCTCCTCAAACCCCACCAAGGTGGGGGAACCTGACGTGACAAGTAAGTACAGGTAAGTAGGTAGGAATTTTGCATTCATGTATTATACCATTTGCATTGCATATTAGATTTCTTTCACATTCACAATATTGATTGTTTTATTTCAATCTTATATATATCTATATGTGTTGGGTGGCATTACCACCCCAATTTTGTTACTGGTGTTTCTATTGAGATCGAGCAGGTCAACAGGTTATGCCAAATATTTTGAGGTTCGCATGCACTCTACGGTGAGCACATGTCCCCAATTTGGAGCTAGATGTTATCCCCCACTTTTAGGGATAACTAGGAGATCATGTCTCGAGGCCCACAGGTCCTAGACATGGAGTACCAAGAGAAGGATTGACTTTAGCATGGCCCTGGAGGGCCCACCTTTTCTTTCTTCCAGCATATTTATCTTGTCAGTAGCAACAACATCCATCACCATCGGCTTGGTTCTGTGTCAGAGATGGTTCTTGCTCCATGAGGTAATTAGTCCAGGTATCATGGTATGTGTCACTTTGATCGTCAAAACCCTCGAATATGTGCATATGATTCCTTTTATTTTCTAACAAATGCTTGGATCTTACCCTTGCCCACTTGACCATGTTTGGGGGGATTGATAGGGTCCCCTAGCAAGCCTGTGTCTATAGGTTTTTGTTTTCCACTAGGGGGATTTCTGAAAAGCCATCGTCTACTCCCTTCACACCACCACTTTTTCATCTTGCTTCCCGCTCACCTACCCCATTCCACTTGTCCGGGAACTGGGTTGACCTATTTGCAGGATTCCACCTTACCTCGTGGGAAGAAGGGGTTAAGGCCCAGAAGGTAAAAGAATTTGGTAAAAGATAAAAGCCTAAGAATAAAACCTCGAGATGCTTCGCCCAGGGATCCTCGAGAAAGCAATAAAAGGCTTCTCAGCAAGAAACAAGAGGGACCCAAAAAAAAAAAAACAAGACTTGATCAAAGGATAGGGGGTCTCATCACGAGTCATCCTATTAGGTCAATGGTTAACTAGTAGTATGACATTACCACCATCTGGTTACCACGTCAGGCTAGTGACTCTTGGTTGCATGGCCAAGGGAAATGGGGTCTCATCGTGAGCCAACCTTCTCATTTATGTGAAAGTACCTATTGGTAACGTTGTCACCATTGCTCACCATGCCAGGGCAGTGTCCCCTAATTAGCTCTTTAACAAAAATAAATAAAGAATAAAAGGAAAGAATGGGCTTGGAAAAAATGCATCCAGGACAAGTACAACTCGCCTTCTACAAAGGCGCCCACAGGTAACATTTTTGCATCCTTGGACCTCATTGCACCTAGATTCTTGGACATCCCCTGACCACATCACCCACTTACATGGCTTGGATGAGGTTTCTTCCAGGAACTTTCCTTTTCCATTGGACACTAGCCCAATAGGATGCCTTGTCCTTTTCTCCAAACTTGTATTGCAGTCTTGTGTAATGTCTTTGAGATTTTAACTGATGTATTAGGGATTTTATGCACATGTTTGATAATATAGATGATGAGATGTGATTGACATTGCTATGATCCCTGTGACTGATGAGCCCATGGAGGGCGTAGTTGTTGATGTGCAGGATCATGCCCAATGGATAGGTACCATTTTGGATCAGTACACATGGGGAGATGATAAGTTTGAACCTCCATGGGGATGAAGAGACCATCAGATGGATGTTGAGACCCCATCAGGGGCAGAGACAGGATATAGATGGATCAAGGGATTTGCACCGAAGAAGAGGAGGATGGTCCACCAGAGGCACCCTGGCAGATCTTGACCTAGGGGGATTGGCCCTTTTCCAATGGGACGTTGGCCTTGGAAGGCCTACGACATCACCCATGATGACCATGATGTCATCCATCCTTATGGACGTCTTGGGAGGCAGACTGGGCAGTATTGGCATGTGTGGCAGGTTGGAGAAGCCCAATAAGGGTTAACGTTTTGCTCCAGGATGCTCCATTTTCCCTAAAAGGGTCTAACGTCTCCCTTAGAGGGGCTTGACGTCTCTTTTCAGCTTGATTAGGGTTTTAATTTGAAATTTTAATGTAAAAACAGTATGATTTAGTGTTTTGGCCTTGTCAGCCTTTTTCATGACCTAAAATGTAAATTTAGGTCATGGTACTGTATAAATGAAGGATTTTTACCTTCATTTTTTCATCATCTCACACTCACTCATAGTGAGGTCTGAAATTTGTGCCCTCTTGGGTTATTGGCTGAAATTGTGAGGTGCACTTGTTGAAGGAAGGAATTTTTGCATTCATATTGGCATTTCTTGGCATTTTCTTGATGGAAGGTATTATAACTAGGGTTTTCTATGATGTTCCTTGGCGAAATGTAAGTGAATTTTTGCAAAAAAATCTTAAATGAATGTTTGTATTGTTATTTCTTGCATTTAATGTTATAAGTTCACTGCATAAACCCTAGATGATAAGCACACATCATTGGTTCTTGTCTCATGTACCTGTCAAGACTTTTTGCCATTATTTGAAGAGAGAAAGAGCCTAGCCATAGCTACACTCTTCTCTACCTCTTCTTTGCTAGCCGTTTTGTTTTCTAAGCTAAGAAGGAGAATATGTCTCAAAGCCTAGTTCCCCTACACCTTGAAGAGTCATTTTTCCCCTAGGGTTTGAAGGTGAAGCCTTGATGTAGCAACATGTTGCCTTCCAAACCCTCTTGTCTTGGTTTTATGTTATTCTCTTAGTTAGTTGTCATTGCCATTGAGCTAAGGAAGGAGGAGAGAGCACCGAGGCTTAGTTTCCCTACACCAAGGTGAGACTCTCTCCCCTAGGGTTTTTACTTTGAGGCCTTGCTTTAGCAACACCTCAAAGCTTATTCCATCTAGTCCTTAGCCGTACTATCTTTGATCCTTTAGCTCCCGCGTCCTTCAAATTTGACTCCATTAACCCTAAGGCACCGATATAAAGACCTCTTTCTTTGAAGTGAACTTGATCACAATTATTTTCAAAACCTTGAATCAAACCCTAACTACTAACACTAGCCTAGGAACTGACCTAACTAACCTATTGTTGTCGTCATCTTTAGCTATAATATCATTGGTGCAACGAAACGTTTTTTTTATAAGCAATTGAATGGTGATTAAAGGCATTAATTGAATGAAGTATTGATTTGTTACATTGAATGCCATATTTTTCCAACATTTATTGAAGAAGTGACATAATTTTCATTGTTATTTTATAAACATTGACTTCGTCAATATTTATTATCAAATTGCTTATATGTGTATCAAATAGTCATTGATTTATATGAAGTACTAACCCATTGAGCAAGCTTGCATATATCAATTTGTTGTTTCTTTGTCTCGGGTAGGTGTATCTCTTTGGGGGTTTTACTTTATTATTCGTTGTTTAGCCAGACTATCTGCTCGGTGGTGACTTGTGAGGGGGGGAATTATCCTTGTCTTATAATCGTTTGCCTTCTCAAAACCCCAGGTCACCAGGGACATCTCCCCTGGGCCTTACCACCCTAAAGATAAAGAACCATCCCATTGTGGTGACATTGGGTGGGATTGGTTCCTGTTACGCCAGTTTGAATCTTCAACCTTTAGACTTTTATCCTTGCTACAAACTGTGCAATAATAGGAGGCAGATACCCATGCATGAAAATCAACACGTCTAAGGCAGACGCACATGCAGGAAAAGCAACACCTGTAAGGCAGATGTTGGGCGCAGGCCTTGTTTTGGGGAAAAGCATGACGTGGGAGGCAGACATGCATGCATAAAAAACAACACATGTAAGGCGGGGCGTGCATGTAGGAAAAGCAGCATGTGCAAGACAAACGCACATGCAGAAGAGGAAATCATGCAAGGCGTGCATGCAAGAAGACCTAGCCATGATAGGGTTAGGGTTTTGGTAAGAAAATGTAATGGTTGGTAATACAAAAAACATGTATAAGTAGGTACCTAGGAGGTCTAGGTTGGGGTTGGTCAATCTTACTATGTATTTTGAAGAAATAATGACTGTAAATCCGATATGTTTTGTAAGTTGTTGAGCTGAGGAGAGGGAATAAGGTAGATCTTGAGGGTTAGATCACAGGATGAGGATCCTGGTGTGATCTAGTCTACCTCACTATAGATATCGACCTGTTTGATGGAGAGTTGTAATGTGCACGACGTTGTAGTTTTGGAAACACCATAATAAAAGAGCAAAGCAGCCAAATATTTGTGGATGTATCCCAGGAGGGGTGAAGCAAGGTAGATCATGTGTTATGTTATTGAATATTGTGTATTTCCTTTACTGTCAATGATTAGATGTTAGAAAATGCGTGAATGACTAATTACATATGTTATTTTACATGCATGAATAAGAATGACATGGTATTCGATATAAGTTGAATGTTAAAGTAACAAATGAATATCACAGAGTTTAATCCCAAATCCCCACAAATTCTCAGGTTGCAAGCACTTGAGCATTGCAACCAATAATAAAACTCTCTTGGGTGAGACTGCGCAGTGCACTCTATGTAAATTGATGCCTTCTGGTTTACCAGAGGGTCCGATAGTTTTAAAGGGGTTTTGTTGGAAACCATGGTAGACCTGAACCTGGTTCAACCCAAGAAATCTAGTAAGAATAGTTAAAGTCCAACAATGTGTCATTTTGGTGTGTAACAGATGCCCCCTAAAGTGTGAGGTCACAAGAGAAATTGATGGTCGAAACACTTTACAAACTCTTCAATGCAAGGGTGTGGAGTTGGAGAACCTGGAAGAAGCTGCAAAACATCATCAAACACTATTAATATATTTTTTATTTCTGAGGAAGGCATACCTATGCCCGAAATACGAGAGGACTCAAAGCATAGTCGTCGACCAATACACTGCGGATCCATGAAAAATACTGAATAAGGATATGGCCACTAGAGATACAATGTGGATCCATACCTCTATGACATGAACTGATCGTAGCCACAAAAAATACACAGTGGAGCTATGAGATGATAAAACATAGCCACATACCAAAACAATGCAGATCTATGTGACAATATATATATCAACATGCTCAAATGATATCCTTCGCAGCCTGGGCAAAGCAGATAAACAGAGTGAATGCTCAACCCAGTGTCTTCATCCCAATCCTGATGTGGTACGAATCTATCCTTGTTAATAGATGATTTGATGTCAAACATGGAAGAAAACACTTGATTACCGATCATTGAGGTAAACCATTAACAAGTGTGAGGGAAATCACCAATGATGTCAATGACTCCCAAGGTACCCTAGTACATTCCAGTGAATTTGAATAAACGAGCTGAGGTCAAACATTCATGGAATCATCCAATCAGAGGTCAATTATGTGAACCTACTATCAAAATCAAGGAGGCTTGCCATTAAGGCATGAAGGTCCCAAGGTACTAATTGGTTTCTAAGTCTAGTTCCCAGATTATATGTTGAAGTCGACAGGAAAAAACTTGTCTAAGGAGGGCCTTGATGTATCCCCCATCATCGACACAAAACTAACATAGGAAAGTGATGTAATATGGTAAATCGAACGAGTATGGACTAACACAGGAAATGGAAACTGGAAATACTGCAGATGGTTGGTTTGAAGTGAAACTTCCCTTGAACATGATGAGGCACAACAACTAACTTGGCAGCATTGACTCGACGAGTACCAAAAATGTAATGTGACAACAATAAGAGCACTCTTTGACTAACGAAAAAGTATAGTGACACATGAAATTGGTATGACTCAAAGACAAGCATATTACCCAACTGTAAGATGAGACGCAAACAGGTTCCATGTTCAAGGGCGAAAATAGCTGCCATAAAGTATTCCCAAAAAATTGACCCACTTCCTTCAATTTTTCCCCCACCCAGATAGATGAGTACCTCTTTTTCATTTAATGAGCTTGAGGAAGGTAACACATGCTTGATATAACTCACCTTTGGTAAGTTCCTCTTCCTTTATTAAATGAACTGGAAGAAGTAAGGGTTCGTTCCCATATGGGTCCTTCAATGTGTATTTTAGCGAGTCGAGAGAAGGAAAACTTGATGGTTTTTCATGTTTAGAGAGTTTGAAAAGAACTTAAAGGCGAATCCATGGATGAATTCTTCGTAAATTTAGTTTCCCAAGCCCGAAAAAAGTGTAAAACAATACATGGGAGAACTCTTCTAATCATGCTTGATTAGAGTGTTCCTTTTTCGTAATTAGTCTTGTGAGGCCAAAAAAGAGATAAATTATCACTCAAAAGACACCCTTTCAAACCTTTAAACGAGTGTGAAAGGAAGCAAGATCACTCAGAAATATTTTCATGTTTAGAAATTCTGAAAAGAGATTAAAGGAGACTCCAAAGAGTTCACTCTTCATATATCTTTTACGAGTCCGAGAAAGAGATAAAATTGTACTCGGTAACCTAATATCACGTATTTACGAGCACGAGAAAGAACAAAGACTAAGCTCGATAACTTATTCTCATGTATTTATGAGCATGAGAAAGAACAAAGACTAAGCTCGATAACTTATTCTCATGTATTTATGAGCACAAGAAAGAACAAAGACTAAGCTCGTTCTAGAAAAATACTACTACGTTACGATGGGAATGACCTTCGAACGAGCATCACTCCTAGCAGTGTGTCTCTCTAGAGGTAGTTTTCCCCCAACTTGTTTGGAAGAAGTTAGCGGTTTTGCTCCAGTATGATGTCCAGAGGTTGGAGACCTACCCCCCAAGCATTGTTTCCTCTGGAAAGTCTTCTTCTTTCCTCGTTTAGGTTTTTGGTTACCAATGGAAACATTTTCACTAGGCGAAGGAAAATAAGGTTCAAGTACTCGATCCAGAGTGAGAATTGATTGTAATGGAGGGGGGTCTATTTCATTTTTTAATGATCTTGATAGATACAATGAATGATTCTCATTGAGACCAGGTACTTCCAAAGGATGAGATGAATCGAAGGATTGTCTTACTTGAGTCAAAATCATGTTTAAGGTGGAAACATGCACGGTCAAAGGAGAAGGAAAAGGAAAAACCCCCATGAGCGAGGAATCCTTGAGAAGACCTACACCTACACTCTAAAAATTATTATGTCCTAGAAAAGGGACATTATTTGCTGCGACATTGTTGAGATCCAGAGTTGTATACTCAAGTTGGTCAACAATGATAATATTTCCTTGATGGGGAAATTGTAAGATACGAAACAGTGAAGATGTGATGACAGACATTTCATAGAACCAACTATGACCAAGCAACAAATTACAATCCAGGGGCACATCAACTACTTTAATATCAACCGAAATAGTCTTACCCTTCAAAGTCACAACAAAATATTGTAAGAGTCCATGAGGTTGGAAACCATGTCCATCAAATGCTTTCAAGGTGGTAGGGGATGGGATAAGTGTAGGAGAACCAAGGGCTCTCCAACAAGGCAAATACATGACACAAATCGAAGCTCCCTCATCCAAAACAGTACGATGGATGTTCTTTCCACCAACCAAAAACTGAGTTTGGAAAGCTAAGTGGTGGGAATTTCTCCATAAAATAATCTAGGTTAAATGTAATCAATTTCGACTCCTCAGGATCCATGGCTCCAATGGCTGACAACATGGTTCTATGTTGACTTGGAAAGTGTTGTAGAACTTTGGGGGTTGACACAGAGAAAGGAGCTTGTGCCAAATCTTCAACTATGTTGTAATTTGGTAGTGTGGGCATTTGGATTAAATGTCTCTTTTCAAATTACGCTCTTGGGCGGGTGAAATGATGTGTCAGAAATTAGCTTCTCAATATGAATAGGATTGGAAGATGGAGGAGGAGTAGATTTAGAAGGATGGTTGACATCCTTCCCTTTAGTCTAATCACCTGGAGGAGTGTCATAGGTATTTGCACGAGTTGTGACATTAACCGTCTTAAACATGTAAACCTCAGAGGCGCTCGTGGAAGCATCCCCATGGTGGGAATGATCTGAGATGCCTTCTTATGGAGGGACATGGTATTGTGCAACCAGATGTTGTTGTTGAACTAGTTGGGAGGTACCCTTCAAATATTTAGCAACAACCTCATGATGAGGGTAGTCTTTCATGTAGAGGTGTTCCTCAAAAATCATACAAGGAGATTTAGGTTTCCTTGTCAGTTGAATATCAAAAGACTTAGGATTGTCCTGCTCGTTAGAAGTTTTCTTGGATTTTCCATTATTTTTCTTCTTACCTCCTAGTTGTTGAGATGAAGTGGATTGGACCACATTTACCTCAGAGGTTTGAGCAGGAGTGGAAGTAGTTGTGGTGTTTGGAACAAAACTAGGTTTTCTAGTAGGTTTTGACAGATCATTCAATGAAAAAGGAGCATTAGGGATCATATTGTAAAGTGTGTCGAACTGGTACTAAGAGTGTGATACACCGTCTGCCCTAGGTACCGTGGGAATCCCCCGACAGTCACCTTTGTAGGTACCTAGGAAAGGACACTAATATTACCAACTCATAGTCAGCCTCCAGGGGGTACATTCGACGGTCGGGACTGAATGTATGGGTAGGATATCAAAGTCTAAAGCTCTTGAAGAGAACTGAAGACAAGTGGACTGGTAGGACTCCATAGGACCTCGAACAGATTCAGAGTTCACGAAGCACTAAGACCAAATGAAACCAGTGGTTTCTCAAGAAAAACCCCCAATATAAAATTTGTCCACTACGATTGGTTAAGATTTGGAGGGGTAATCTCCACTGCTCTCCCACACACAACCTCGTGTTTATCCCCTGTGTGAGAGGGGGTTCCCGACTATGCTTATGCGAAAGTTGGATTTATACTCTCTTTAGTATTCTACATTATGTTTAGTAGTCTTGGACAGTTTACTCACTTCACCTAGTCCAAACACCCTAATCCTAGGCTATTGTTGGTGTGCTAAAAACAAAAAATATTCTAGTTGATTTTATTAGCACATGGTTGATTTTAATGGATTTTAACTCAAAGGGTTAATGGAGATGAAACCGATGATGTGTAAGAGACTTGACTCCAAAAGAATGAAAAATAATGATATGTAGTTCTTTCTTTCGATGAATTATGCGTATGGGAAGGAGAAGAGTTATATTCTTCTTAACGCAAGAAAGCACTCAAAACAATGAAACTTTCAATTTTTGGGATCAATACAATGCCAAAATACCAAGAAAATGTTTCTAAAAACCAAAATGCACATGCAAAACTAGTTATTTTTCCAAACATAAACCAAAGCAAACTTCCTAATGAATGCAAAATTTCTTCGTTTGATTAACTATGCAAGGGGATATGCAAAATTTTCGCTTCTTAACTTTTAGATGAAATATATCTAAGTTTGATACAAAGAAATATGAGGGAAAAAGCAACCAAACAAAGTGCACTCAAAGTGATGAGAACTGAAAGAAAACAAGTAGGGGATAACATGTTCAATCAAGAACTCAATGATGCAAAAGAGAAAGAAGACAAACACTCATGAAAATCCTCAAACAATGAGAAGAAAGAAACATAAATCAAGTTAGGTTTTCATAAGAGTCCTAATCATCCAGAAAAGCGAGATGTTTCAAATGAAGACAAGAAGGCTCAATACCAAGCAACCTTTTCAAACCTTAGTTGATGAAAAATCCTAAACAGTCAAGCAATATGAAAGCTTTACAAGACAAAGATCAGATAAACTCAAAAGGCAAAAAGAACCAAGGGATCTTGTTAACCCAAGGGGACCACAACTAAGAGAAAATTTGAATACTCAAAGGATTAACATAAATGAGTGATAAATTCCCAACTCTTAGTAAAACAAAGTCAAGAGTATTCAAAGGTCTCTGAGAAAAAATCCCCTTAGGATCAAACTGATAAAAAGTGAGAAGAAAGGTGCATAAAAACATAGAAAAGAATATTAGTGCTCCTATTTCTAAAGGGACAGAGTGCTACAACACTCTGGTATACACTACATGGGAGTGTTGATCCTAGATCAACGCTCTAGTGTACACAGTAGAGGAGCAATGCCCTTCCCAAAAACTAAAAAAAAAAGGCTAACAACTCAGAAAACTTTGCCAAAGACTCTATGAAATCTTCAATGAAGAAGAGAGAAAGGGAATTAGATCAGAAAAAAATAGAAAATAAGATCTAAAGGTGAGAAAAATCTTAGATGATCCAAGGAAAGACAAGTCAATGTCCTTCCCCAGTGGAGTCACCAATTTTTGTTACAGAAATATTCCCCTACGGATAGGTGAACTTTCCCTTGGATTACTGACCCCTATACCAAGACAGAAACAATCATTTGGACACTACCATTCCTATAAACTCATTTTTCTTATCGAAAAAGAGAGAAGAAGGTGAAGTAGGATGTACTCTGTTTACGACGTTTGTCCTAGATGCTCCTATCTGCAAGATTGATCCAATTCCTATCAGAAATCAATACCTTCAATTAACAACAAGAAACAAGCGACTTCCTTCTACTCTAATGGATTAGGCAAAGCAAATTTGTCTATGAAAATCAAATTAAACATGGAAAAACACATGAAACCACATACTTGAAGGAAATAGGCCAAGTGTATTAAATGAGAATAAAGAAAACTTACATACCACAAATGATGTCAACTGCAAATCCTCCAAGCTCTCTTCGTCCAACCCTTGCAACAATCCCATGATCATAACTCTGATATGTCCAAGCTACCTCTTTCCTCCTCTTCTCCATGGAAATCCCTCATTATATAGGATTTGGAGGCTTAACCACCATGGAGAAGATCACTCACTAGATCCACTAAAATAGGATCTCCAAGTTTTTTAGGAAGAAAATATCCCTTAAGGATTTTAGGGAGAAAATATCTCTCAAGGATTTTAAGGAGAAAATATCTCTCAAGATCCACCAAATTAGGATTTTGTTTTGAGAAAATATCTCAACCATCCATGAGATTTTCAACCTCTCCTTGAGATTCAAAAACTAAATGTGAGGTGGATTTTCACACTAAATTAATTTCCCTTTTATGAATATTAATAAATAACTCTTGTGCACATAATATTTTGACCTTCATATAATATATTTCTCCTCCACACTGACTAGGGATTGTCACATATGTTATTTCATGGTGGCAAGGTGTATGTGACACTTAGCAAGGTGCATATGACACTTTTACGACACTTAGGTGTAAATAGGGATGACACTTAAGTGTGATATTTTGGTGTGTAACGAAGGACTCCAAGGACCATTGGATCAGTCAAATTCTAAGCCATCGAATATATCAACAGTCACAAATTAATGAGGTATATATACGATGGTTGTTATTCTTCGAGGTAGTGTTTCAAACTCCTTGTGGTCCCGATATGAAAGAGGCTATATTTATGGATGATATCAAATCAGATCTAAATCTAACGATGAATGAGTGATGAGGTCCAAAGGGTCCGATATCCTAGTAGCTTAGATGTTATGAATGATAGATATGACGATCATGATCTAATCAAGAGATGATCGAACAACTGTTATGTGTTGAGATGGTGTTGCGTGTTTCGGCACCCCGATGGCCTCGATATGAAAGATTAAATTGATGGTTGTGATTAAACGAAGGAAAAATCAGATGAATGATGTATATTGAAGTGTTGTAAAGTGTATTGGTACCCCAATGAATGTGATTCTAAATCAATGGACAAGATTGAATCCAGTATGAGATCTGGTGGCTATTGAGCATCAAATTGTGTTGTGTGGTCTCGCGTGAAATGAAAAGTGTTAGGGCCCATTTTTTAGGAAGAGGAAAAGGGACTTGGAGCCGACTTGATGAACACAACTTTGTATGTGGAGAAATGGTTGAGTACATGAGCTATATGAATAATTATCCCCTTACTGATCTAGGGAGTGTGGTAAAACAGTGTGAAGCAAGAAATGTGAGAAGAATAGATATTTTGAGGTTCGTACAATAGCGTGGAAGCGATGAAGATGATCTGAGATTTGATGACATAGAGGATGAAGCATTATGGAGAGTTATTCTGAAGTAAACTACTATTTACAAATCTTTTTCAGGGTGGAAGGGTGGAGCAAGGAAGGGGATTGGTGTCTCCTATAGGTTGGTGCACGTGAACAATAATTATGTGGGTTGGTGCCCATTGGCTGAGTTGGTGCTCAACAAGGGGATTGGTGTCTCCTACAGGTTGGTTCCTATGAACAATAATTTTGTGTGTTGGTGCTCACTGTCCGAGTTGGTGCTCAACAAGGGGATTGGTGTCCCCTGCAAGTTGGTGCCTGCAAATATTATTGCAGATTGGTGTATGTTATAAGTTGGTGCTTACAATTTTTTATAAATAAATTTTTTGTGGTTTTCTCCCATTTGGGTTTCCATGGTAAATCTCAGTGTATTGTGTATTGTATGATTTAATTGTTCATCATTTACTATTGGTGAGTAAAAAATTTTGATTAAAAGAAAATTGTGGTGAAAATTATTGTATAATACGTATTCACCCCCCTCTCATTATTCCAAATACCTTCATACCTACCATACTATGTTCCTAAAAATATATTTATAGTTGATATATGTAATAAATACAAATTTTGGGCTCATCTTTTTAGTGATAAAAGGAAGAAATAGTTCTCCCATTACCATGGAAAACTAGGGAAATAAATTT
Organism: Picea engelmannii; assembly: GCA_009831015.1. Taxonomy (NCBI): domain Eukaryota; kingdom Viridiplantae; phylum Streptophyta; class Pinopsida; order Pinales; family Pinaceae; genus Picea; species Picea engelmannii. Next base: position 77,777 of record ML825048.1, on the reverse strand, counting down.
AAAAAGCATTGCCCATATTGATGAAATATCAACTCAATTTGATTTTTTCAATCTCAAGAAAGAAAATGAAATCAAGGGTTTTGACCCTAATAAGTTATTCATGACACACATGACATAAGTAGGATATAACATGTTATTTTCCAAAACATTTTTATTTGGAGAAGAAGAAGGTGACGGTTAAAAACCTCAAGGGTTACCTATGAAAAATTTGCAAGAAGATATTGAGACGGTAATTGGCACCAATGATCGACATAGACAACAAGGAAGAGTTGTAAATGATAAAATTTCACGGTCCCCAAATGTTTCTCAAAAAATAATCCCATCTAAAGGAAAACCCCAAAGTTCAATTTAAGAACAAAGAAAGTATTTGATTGATAACCCTGATGACGGAGGAGAACAAAACAATCCCAAGGGAAATCTTGAGAATCCACACAAAATTTCAATTTATAGTAAGACAAAGAGAGCTACAAATAAAGAGGGATAAAATGAAGACATACCTAGAAATGAAATTGACCCAGAAGACATGGAACTCGACATCAATGTTGAAGAAATAGAAGCTGCAGGTGAAGAGAAGAGACTATAATAAAACAAAATAATTTCAAGAGAATTAGCTACTCAAGACCCAACCATATTTGAAGAAGAGTCCCTTACTTGCATCGTTCTACATTCAATAAAAAATCAAGAAAGTTGGTCATTGAAAAGGTTAATTCAAAAAATAAGAATATTCAAGAAAAATGGAATTGAGAATTTGACTTTCAATGGGTTCCATTCTCCAAAGTCATGGAACTCCATGAGGCCACAGGAGAAGATTTAAATTTTTCAATCGGATATGTAGAAAATGAAAATGTAATTCGAAAAGATAGAGTAAGAGAATTGGAAAATGCCATGATGCCCCACCATTGTTTGCTAGTCCTATTGCCACCATATAGCCCTCGATAACTCTTGAAGGAAGACCAAAATCAAGATCAATATTAAAAGGAACATCACTTTTTTCTAGATTCTATCAGGAAATATGTTGGTGACAACATCCAAAAGAGAATATCCTTGAATCTTGAAACCTGAGAGTTGGAAACCAACTTCGTTTCTTTAGGCTCAAGAAGGACACATTTCAAGAAATATCTTCGAGCAAACTTAGAAAATGATGAAAATTTCTACAAAGAAGATATCTCTACTTTTAATGCAAAAGTTTTAGGATTTAGTTAAGTTCATAGAAAAGAAGAGAATTTCCTTCAACAATCTGTTCAAAACAATTAAAGGCATGTTGGATCAAAATAATTAAAAATTTAAAAGAAATGTTGCATGAATGTGATGTCATTAGTGTAAAAATGGGTGAATTATATTTAAAATTGATTAAGTTAGACCTATCTAGTTTGAATGAAGACGTGGAGGACCCACACTTAATTATGAATTCAATATTCCTATCAAAGGAACAAAAGGAAGAAAAGATGGTTTCATTAAAAATTGCATTAGCAGAAAAGTTTAACAACTTGACGGAATATTTAGAGACATAGGTAGAGAGTTGGTTGGTTCGTTATTTTAACAAAAATGATGATATTGAAGATACCCTCCATCAACTCTTGATGGATTTTAAAGATCTAGAAAATTCATTATTTTATATTGAAGTGAGACAAGAAATAATTGTGGCACCAATGAGAGAATATATTGAAAATTGGTTAAAGCCTTGCTTTAATAAAAATAACTTAATCATATCAGGAGAAAGAAGTTGCAACCAGTCAAGTAGTTCTAGCAAACGAAAGTATAAAAGATATCCCAGCCAACAAATGAAAGAGATATATATTCCATCACTATAAGTCAAGCAATCATTTTTCGTAATTACCCATCTTCTATACTTGTTTCTTAAAAAATCATCCAGCTTGTGTATTTTCATTCTCTGAAAACTCATAGTCGATTTCTAATTATTTTTCTCTTTTTCTTCCAGGTCCGGGTCTATCTTTTAAAGTTCCACGATAGCCCCATCTCAATCTATTTGGACAAACGCTTTTATTTTAATTCATGTTTCATTGTAAAACTAGACAATTATTTTGAACTACCCGAAGAACTATTTTGGGGCACAATTTTAATGATTTCTCAGACATTGAGATTCTTGAGTATGATATTTTTGAAGTGTGCTCATCATAATATTTTTCGATTTTAAATGCAATACTCATTTAAATTTCTCTGCATTGTGGCCTTATGTATTTTATGTTTTATGATATGACAAAATATTGCTTATATTGTGATGGATGTGAGGAATATATTATTATTATTATGATTTTTCCTTTACTTAGTATAATATTGTAAAGATATCATATTTGTATTTTAAATGAGTTCATGGTCCTTTTCTCATGAACCTTTCTTTTGTGAATATACTTTTTATATTTATATTGTGTTTCCATAATTCATTTAAGCAATAACAGAGGAGTAGCACCTCTTTAAAAACACATGGGATGTATCCTCATGATGTTGTGTTGAGATATTGAACAATTTGAACATCAACATGTCCCTCTTTGATTAATTTTGTCATGCTATTAGAGCTTATCACCTTAAAGGGTTTCCCTTGGATACCTCTAAGCTCAATTTCCTTTCCTTCTAAGGAAAATCTCATGAAAATATATTGAAAATTAAGGGCCATTGTTCCCAGTGAGTGTAACCATTGGACCCCTAATCCAAGATCAACACCACCCATTTTGATGGTAATCATGGAATTATACAATAAATAATGCCACATATTGAGCTTAATACTATGGAACTTCCCAGAAAAAATTATGATACCTCCATCTGCAATCATTACTTGAAACTCTGGTGCTAGAAATACAAAGCAATTGGGATATTTTACTAATTTTTAATTCATGAAGTTGTGGATACTACCAGTATCAATCAACAATGTTTCCTTTTTTATTTTTGATATATCCTTGTATCTTGAGTGTTTTTGGAGTACCGATGTCGACAAATGCATGGAAATATATCGTTGGAGTAGTCTCTTTTATCTATAGATCTTGTGATGGTTCCAATTCTTGATCTTATTCCTCTTTACTGTTTATGTAGAATAATTTCTTCTCACTTCATTTATGCCCCTTACTATACTTGTTGTCACAATTGAAATATAGTCCCTTTTCTCTTATTTCATCCATTTGTTGAGGTGTCAACCTTGTCGGTTTAGGAGAGGTAGCATGGTGTTCTCTATAGTTATCAATGGCCACCCTTCTAGCAACCATAATTTTATTTTCCACTTTCCTTTCCATACTGAAAGCTTGCTCTAGGGATTTAGCATTGAAGAGACGCACCTCATGTTGAATGTTCTCCTTTAAAGCACCCATAAAGAGATCTAACAAATTATCCTTAGGAATTTTCTTTACTCTAAGACCGAGCTTTTGGAATTGTTGAATGTGTTCTGTAACTGGGCTTTTTGTCGAAGATTTATCAATTGACTAAAGAATGTATTTCTTTTAATATCCCCATAATGTGATATCAATTCATCCGTAAAAATGGACCAAGAGATAATATATTTTTTGTTCCTTTCACAAAGCTATTGATACCAAACAAATTGATTGTTTTCTAAATACAAGGATGCAATAGGTAACTTTTGTAGTCTTGGTGTTTGGTGTAGATGAAAGAATATCTCCATATGGAATATCCATGTTATAGTATATTTACCATCAAACTTACTCATATCGATATTTGGAATGAAGTAGTTCTTTGGTGCTACATTGAAACCTTGATGAGGTGGATCCTGAAGTAATGAATGATCATGACTTTGAGATTCAGTATTTGTTCTCTCCAAATGTGATAAAATACTTCCCATATGTGATTAAGTATCAACAACTTTGTTCTCCTTATTTTCATGATTTCCTTGCATTTTGATGGATCATTTAGGGAGTCTCTCATCTAGAGCCTGCAAGATAATGGAAGACAAGGATTTTTTCAATTCTAATATCTTCTTTCCCATGTGATTTTCCCTCTCTTTCCTATTTTCATCCATCTTCTTTTCCATCTTTCCAATTTGGTAAAAAAATCATTTTTTTCTTCTTGAGTCATTATTGAGAAATCTGGAGGTATAGTTGGTGAAGTAAATTTTGGAGGAGCCTCTTTAGCAAAAATTTTGAATCACGAAAAATAGATCTTCCAATAAAAGAAATGCCAATTGTAAGTTACGTACCTTTCAAACCCTTAATTTGGAGTCTGTCCTCTTGGCCAACCTTCCTTTTGATGTATTTATGAAATTTCGACCCTTCTAAGTCTGAAACTTTGGATTGTAGTACTCTGATATTTCCTCTCTGCAATGCCATGGGTGATCCGGATTATTTTTGCAACGAAATGAAAATAGAGTAATTATAATGAAGTACTCATAAAAATTTCCAAGATCAAAGAAATACAACAATACTTGATTTAATGAAAGAATTGTAAAGAGACTGTAAAATACAGAGTGCAAGACTCACTAGAATGGTGGTAGCTTTATCTCTGAGAAGATATGTGATGGATACACTCATTCACCAGAACATGATTACAATGAGGCTATGAAGGCCTTTTTATGATAAACATGAATTTCAAAACCCTAGACATCCAAAAATCTAACCTTAAGAGATGAAACACCAAAATTCATGTGGGCCCTGTTTGGGTAAGTTAGTACATTAACTTCTTGAGGTCGTAAATTTTGCACACGATCTCCATTTTAGGTGCGTGATAGCCCTTTGGAAAAAAAAAATCGAGAACTACGCATTACGCTGTCGAACTCTGAATCAGTCTATAGTTTGACTGTGACGAGACAAAAAAACACGGTTTAGGGCCCCAAAATGGCCCTAGAAGTACAACAAGATGTGATGACATGAAAACATACAAAATAATCCATTTGGATTAGGTGGGAGGCCACTAGTATCCACCTAGAAGATGTGTAGGGCTTCAGATAGCCCTGAAAGTGTAGAACCCACAATTAAAAGAAGTACGGAAGAATGTGTTGCACTAAAAACTGACAAGAGGAGCCAGTTCGAACAGGTGGGTGGCCACCAATATCCACCTGGATCAATCCTCCCCCCTTAGGAAGCAATGGTATCCATTGTGTTGAGTTCCTAGGGATGAGGGGAAAGCATTTTCTGAATCTGGATCTTGGTGAGTTGTGTGCCTTGTTGGAGAAGTTGTGCTTCTTGGCTTGTGGAAGTCTGTCACAAACCTGTTGCTTGAGGGGTTGAATTTGTTCCACCAACCTGTTGTATCTGGGTTTGATGGGGAATTGTGTAGGCACCATTGTAGGTGAAGAAACAATATCTTATTTCTCTTCGACAATCTATTTTTGTTGCATAGAAGGTGTTGAGGCTGCAGTGGTTGTAGTGGTCTTATGTGCATCCTTTGAATAGACTGTGAAGAGGATGAATTTTGCAGTATGAGAGATTACCTTATGACATTGTTTTGGTTAAGCAGTAGTCAGAACTACCTCTGGTATTCTGTAGAGATGACCTCCCAGAGTAATAATGACACTATGGGGTCTAGACTCATAGAAAACATAACATTTCCACATATATGGTTGGCCCAAAACAACATCACACACTACCTCATCCTTGAAGGGATGGATGCCATAGGACAAGCGATATTGTTAGCTGACGCGAAGATCTCATCCCTAGTGAAGCCACCCGATGTTGTATGGTTGCAAGTGTGGTGTTGTCAACAACCCCAACTATTTGAAAAACTTAGCTAAGATGTGGTTCTTCTGGCTGTCGTTATCAACAATGAAATGCAATGGGGTCCCCTTCACCCACATCTATGAATGGAAGAGGCACTCCCCCTCTTTAGGACCTACTAGTTCTTCTAGTTGAATTGTTGTGGTCATGACAGTAGTAGTGAGGCCTGCGTTGATGATATGTTTGTTTTCAATATTTTCTGGATCATATTTTGAATCAGGGTTCGGCTCCAAGTCTTTGACCTCGACCACCAATGACGATTTCAAGCGACATTCATCGGTTTTGTGCCAAGGGATTTTGTGGAAGTCACACCACTTCCCAGTATCATTCTCCATATTTAATTTACCCTTCTTGTCTTGTGTCTTGGACTAGTTGTCTAAAGGTTCTTGGTTAGGGTCGTCTTTACCGTGATTTGGTTGTTGCAGATTTGCAGACCCGAATTCCCATTTGTTCTGGTGCCTAAATTTCTGCTCGATTTTGACAACATATCGATAGGTAGATCCCAATGATGAGATGTTTAGGAAATCCATTTTTGTTTGGATTTACCTATGAAGAGCCCCACGGTATTTCAAAACTAGATGTCGCTTAGACTCTTTGATACCCAACTTGGTGCGCAAGGTATGGAAAGTATTTGTGAACACTGGCATTGTTTGTCTCTTCTTTTGTCGCAGTGTGGTCCATCTCATGTATTGGTCTTCATAGTTATCAATAGGATAGTATTGTTCTTTGACCACATCCACAAAAAAATTCCAAGTGGGCTCAACCCCATATAGTCCAGATTCCTCTGTGGAACTTTTCTCCCAGTAAGTTTCCAACCAATGTTTAACATGGGGGAGAGCCTTGCGAAGTGTGAAGGTGATATTTTGTCTATGAAGGTATTTTATGATAAACATGAATTCCAAAACCCTAGACATCAAAAAACCTAACCCTAGGAGATGAAACACGAAAAGTCATGTGGGCCCCATTTGGGTAAGTCAGTACATTAATTTTTTGGGGTCATAACTTTTGCATAGGATTTTCGTTTTACGCACGTGATAGCCCGTTGGAAAGGTCTTTTCGAGAACTATGCATTACACCATCAAACTCTGACTCCATCTACAGGTTGGTTGTGGCAAGCCAAAAAAACACTATTTAGGGCCCCAAAACAACCCTGAAAGTATACCAAGATGTGATGACATGAAAACGTACAAAATAAGCAAGTTAGATTAGGTGGGATGCCACCAGTATCCACCTGGAAGATATGTAGGGATTCAAAAATCCCTGGAAGTGTAGAACCCACAATTACAAAGAAGTACATAAGAATGTGTTGCACTACAAACTGACAAGAGGAGCGAGTTGGAAAAGGTGGGTATTGATAACTTTCCCAAATCAACAGGGCTGACCAAAATTTAATGTTCCAAGTGAAAGTAATGATAACTTTCCCAAACCTTTCTTATTTTTGGACTTTTCTAGAGAGCGAACTTGTACATAATTCCACATGTCCCATATTTAATACATGATTCTGAAATTTGGACTACCTATACTAAGAGATATCTCCTCAATCTTCACCAATTTTCACTATTTGAGCCTTGAAAAAAAAGTTACAGCAAAAATCCCAACATGACTATTTTAAAATTGATTTAAGGATGAGTCAAAACCCTATATTCCATAAGTTGTATATCTGAAAGTATAATGACCCAGAAGCTAAAATTTCTATCACAAATACTTTGATAAACTGACTTCCAAGTTTCGTTATCAGAATTATCTAAAAAAAATGTTATAGTGAAAATTATAAGATGACTTTCTTGGAGAAGAGAAACCCTAGGATCGATTCTCTGATATTAAATGTTATTGTCCAATGCCTTAAAAATGAAAAAATGTCAACGAATGCAGTCCAATTCAAGGGGGGAACCTGATTTTACAATATATCCTATTTATAATATAATATGTGATTAGATAATATCATCCTAAGACTAGGCCTCATTGGTGTGTGTGTGTGTGTGTGTGTGTGTGTGTGTGTGTGTGTGTGTGTGTGTGTGTGTGTGTGTGTGTCTGTATATATATAAGAGACAAAGGGTACAATTATAATGAAAGTGTGCAATGAAGGGTTCTAGCCGACATACAAATATAACACTAGAAATGTAATAATTCAATATCTAGGGCTTAATAAGGGGTTTTATACATAATATGGGGTACATCCCAATTGTCCACGGAGTATAAATTGTTTCCCATTGGACATTGTAAATCAACATGAAATCACAAATACATATTTTATTTTAAATTGGTTGCCTGCAAATTTGTATTATAGCTAATATATCTTGGAAAAAATTGTGGGATAAAAGAGGTTATCATCGAACCATTATCTTTTCTATCCACCATCATTCCACTCTATGTTTGTCTCTCATAGTTATGCCACATCATTCCACCATCATTCCACTCTATGTTTGTCTCTCATAGTTATGCCACATCATTCCACCATATGTTTTTCTCTCCCAATTGTACCACATCATTCCACCATGTGTTTTTTTCTCCCCTCACTCATATTGCACCTCCTACTCCCTTCCTCAAATTGATTACACCCTCACATTACATTCCAACCACCAACCCACTTCTCAAGAAGTTGTATAATGTGTCATCATACAGGACCATCATACAATGTTGTACAGGTCAGTCTAACCACTTTTAAATTAATATCCTTTATATCTTGCAAGTCATAAGTTGGAGGGTCCTTTTGGGCTCGAAGTCATGAGGTAGATAGATAATTCAAACAATGCTTTAGGTTTTGGTGAGCCTCCAAATTCAGAAATAGTTGATTTAGTGAAAAAAATGGAAGCAATATTTAAAGAGCTTTCGAATGAGAAGAATTCATAGATTAATCTACTCAAGGCTAAGATTGATGCAATAAAAATTGGTAGCAAGGGAATGACCAATCCAAATTCTCACACATCATTTCCATAGCTACACTAATAATCTAACTCAAGTTCATTCAATGGTTCTGGACACAAGGTTAAAATAATAATACCTAAGTATAATGGTGAATATGATCGAGAAGGCATGAAATGAATTAATAAAATTGAAAGCTATTTTGATTATCATCGTGTACTCAATGATGAAGAGAAAATTCACATTGCATCAATGGAATTGGATAAATTGTCCTATGATTGTTTCTTATGGTGAAACTCCAAATCACAGGTACTAGCTAGAGATTGGGACACATTCAAAAAAAATTTAGACGTTTCCAAGATATAGAAGAAAATGAAATATATGTTGAACTCTTTTGGTTGCATCAAAAAGTCACAGTGGAAGGATATTTTAATGAATTGTATGTATTAGCTACTCGTGTAATGGAATTATCCAAGAAAAATCTACTGAATATTTTCATAACAGGATTGAAACCGGAAATAAAACACCAACTCAAATTACTAAAACCCAAGGATATTAAGCAAGCTCGAAAAAAGGCCAAAAATATTGAAGAAAATATCTTGTTGGATCAACATGTCCCTAACCCCCGTCCTAATAAATCAATTTCCAAATACATCCCTCCTCATCAAAGGAAGTCATCATCGGATAAAAAGAAAGAAAAGAGATGATGATTCACATGTGACGCACCCAATTGGAGTCTGAGGCATAAATGTAAGGACAAAAAAAAAATCTTATGTGAAAAGAACAATATTAATAGTAGTGATAGCGACAATGAAGATGAAGTTGGGGACACATTTTCTGACAAGGATGTTGGCAATGAAGAATCTAACAAATTGAATTCCATGCCAAAACTATCTATAGTTGCTATGATGGGTATTACCTAGCCCCAAACCCTCAAGGTCTTTGTTTATATTAAGAAAACTAAAATAATTGTGGTTATAGATAGTGACAGTTCTCCTAATTTTATAGACACACTGATTCCAAAGAAGTGGAATCTATTTTTCTACTTTATCTCTGACTTCCAAATCACAATTATGGGGGATAGAACTACCTCTTGCAATGGGAAATGTAATAAGGTAGAATTAACTATTGACAACCCAAGTTAATATCTATGATGTATGCCATGGTGATCAGAGGAGTGGACATTATCCTAGGATCCCAATGGTTATCCTCCATCGGGATAGTAAGATTGAATCTACAAAATCAATTCCTGATATTCTATGAAAATGGAAAAAAATACAAATTACATGGAGTCAACAGCCTACCCACCTAATTAGTCTCATCCAGCAAAATGAAGAAAATGATTTGAAAGGAAGCCCAAGAATATATTTTACATTGTTATTAAATGGAATGATTGTATGATGAAGAAAAATATCCTAGTGGAATTGATAAGATGCTTGAGAAATAGGATACCATATTTCAAGACTTACCTCGTGGCCTTCCACCAATAAGAATAAGACATCATATCATAGATCGCATTCTGAGATCAACTCCTATTAGGAGGAAGTATTAAAATAAATCTCATTAGCATAAAACCAAAATTGAACACCTTGTTAAGAAATTATTAGACTATGGTATAATAAACCAAAGCAAGAGTTCATATTCAACGCTAGTCATACTAGTAAGGAAAAAAGATGGCTCCTATAGAATCTATATTTATTATCAAGCACTAAATAATATTACCATCTAGGATAATTTTCCCATTCCATTTATATATGAAATCTTGGATTAACTCCACTAAGCTAAGTATATTTTGAAAATTGAAATGAAATATGGATACTATCAAATAACAATATGAGAAGAGGACATTCCTAAAACTCCCTTCTATACACATGAGGGACTATATGAATTTTGTGTTATGCCTTTTGGATTATCCAATGTCTTGACTACCTTTCAGGATGTAATGAGTGATCTATTTCATCCACACTTGACAAAGTTTGTATTGGTTTTCTTTGATTATATATTTGTTTATAGCCGAAATTGGAATTTGCACCTTAAGCACATAGAGATAGTTTTGAAACTATTAGAGGAGAATAAGTTCTACACCAACAAATCAAAATCCAGTTTTATAAGAAGAGAGATAGAATTTTGGGGCCACGTAGTATCAATTGAAGGAATTAAAGTGGAACCAAAGAATATTTAAGCAATTACTAAGTGTCATGCTCCAAAAATATCGCATCTTTACAAATATTCTTGGGTCTTACAATATATTACAGAAGATTCATAAAAGTTTATGCAAAAAATGTTGCTACACTAATAACACTATTGAAAAATGATACTTTTAGGTGGAATGATGCAACCGAAACCTATTTTAAGAAAATGAAGGCCTTTTATACATCAACCCTATTTTTAGCTACCCCTGATTTCACTAAAATCTTTGTGCTCAAAATTGATGTTTTAGGTACTGGGATAGGGGTGGTACTTATGCAAGAAATCCATCCCATTGCCTTTGAGAGTCAAAAATTAAATCTAACAGAGCAAGAAAAATACACTTATGACAAAGAGATGTTGGAAATCATTCATTCCTTGGAAAAATGGAAATAATATTTGGTTGGAGTCAAATTCTTAGTCAAAATAGACCACGATAGCTTAAAATATTTCTTAAACAAGAAAAGCTTATCACCAAAACAACAAAAATGGGTTAGCAAAATCTAGGTTTTTTATTTTGAAATTCTCTATAAGAAGGGAAAGGAAAATCAAGTTGCTAATAGTTTATCAAGAAAAGAAGAAGGGGGTATTACATTATGCACAATTTCAATATTCATTCTTGACTGAATTTCCAATGTTCAATCCAAATATGTGAAAAAATCAGAGATCAAAAAGATAATCAAAGAATTCAATAGAAACGTAGTTTCACACTCCAAATTTACATGGGAGAATGATATACTCTAGCATAAAGGAAAAAAATATTTTATGAAAACTTCCAAATTCATATTATAAATCTTAAGAGAGAATCATGACTCCTCGTTTATAGGCCATGTTCTCTTTTTCAAAACACACTACAATATCTAACAATCCTTCTTGTTGAAATGAATGAAGGTTGGTGTTAAGCCCTAGACAAAGCCTCATGTTAAGTATAAAACCCATTATTAATCCCTAGATATTTAATTATTACATTTCCAGTTTTATATTTGTATGTAGGCTAGAACCCTTCATTCTACCCTTTCATTATAATTGTACCCTTTGTCTTATATATATATATATATATTCCAATGAGACCTGGTCTTAGGATCATATCATCTCATATTGTACATTGAATATATTTTAAAAGGATGTTTCCCCCTCAAAGTTGAATTTTATTCATTGACTTTTTATCATTCTCAAGGAATTGGTTTATAACATTTGGTATCAAAGCCTCAATCCTAGGGTTTTTCTTCTTCAAACTAGTCATCTTGGCATTTTTTATATAAAATAATTTTAGGGACACTTCAGATAGGTTAATTTGAAGGTTAATTAGGATACATATCCATGTATTTCTGGTAATAATTTTAGGTTCTGGTTCATTATAACTTCATAGATATATCAGATGGAAGATAGAGTTTTTTACTCATCCTAAAATCAATTTTAAATGAGTTATCTTAGGATTTTTGCTATAACTTTTTTTGAGATCATTTTCAGACAAAAAAAAAATTATGTTACTGAAGAAAGATAACAAATAATAGGTGGTAAATATTTTAGAATTGGGTTCATTATATTTTCATATATATATCATGTGGAACTTAGGGTTTGTGACTAGTCTTGAAATTAGTCTCAAGTGATCCATCTTTTTAGTTTCGCTACAAAAAACAATTTAGTGAAGTTTCAGACTCTAAAGTTTCTTGCTTCCTTAGGAGACATAACTATTTACCCATGGAAATATTTTTAGAATTTGAATAATTATAATTTGTGAGATATATCTTGTGGAAGTTGTGGATTTTTACTAATATTGAAATTAGTCTTAAACAAATCATTTTGGTATTTGTGTTATAACTTTTTATCAATGAAGGTTCAAATTCTGAAAATTTTAGAAGTTTAAGAAGTCATATTAGAGTACTACATGATGAAATTTTAGACTAAGATGGGTTCAAATTTCACAAACACACACATATATATCATGACAAAGGTCAACCATCCAGACATACTCCAAATTAAGTGTTTGAAAGGTACGCAACTTACAATTGGAATAACTTTTGATTGGAAGATCTATTTTTGATGATTCAAAATTTGTGATAAAGAGGAAAATGAGGAAATTCATTATTTTCTCACATGACTCCAAAGTTTCCTCCAAAAGTTATTTCACAAACTAAAACTCCAGAGAGTTTAACCATGACTCAAGAAGAAAGAGAAGAAACATTTCATCGGATTAGAAAGGTGGAAGAGAAGATGGATGGAGTGGAAAACAAGATGGATGAGGTGTAAAATAATATGGATTAAAATAGGAAAGAGATGGAAAATAATATGGATTAAAATTAGGAGCATATGGAAAAGAAGATGTTAGAATTGCAAAATTCCATGCCTTCCATGATCTTACATTCTCTAGATGAGAGACTCCCTAAAGGATATATCAAAATGCAAGGAAATCGTGAAAATGTAGAGGAAATAAAGATTGAATCCAGAATCATTATTATTCATCACTTCAAGATACACATCATTGAGGTTTCAATTTTGCACTAAGGATATACTTTGTTCCAAAGATCGATATGAGGAATTTTGATGGTAAAGATTCTATAACATGGATATTCCAGATGGAGCAACTCTTTTATCTACACCAAGTGCCAAGATTACAAAAGGTACCTATTACATCCTTGTATTTAGAAAATGAAAAATTTGTTTAGTATCAATGGATTTGTGAAAGAAAAAACAATTATATTATCTCTTGGTCCATTTTTACAGATGGATTGATACTACATTATGGGGATATTGAGATCAATATAGTCTTTAGTCAATTGATAAATATTTGGCAAAAATGTTCGCTTATATAACACATTCAAAAATTCCAAAAGCTTAGTCTCAGGGTAAAGAACATTCTTAAGGATAATTTCTTAGATCTATGTATGGGCACTTTAAAGGAGAACATTCAACATGAGGTGTGTCTTTTAGAACCTAAATCCATAGAAGAAGCTTTTAGTATGGAAAGGAAAGTGGTAAACAAAAATATGGTTACTAGAAAGGTGGCCACTAGCAACTATCAAGATCACCATGTTCCCTCTCCTAACCTCACTCAACCAACAAGGTTGACACCTTAGCAAATGGATGAAAGAAGAGCAAAGGGACTATGTCTCAATTGTGAAAACAAGTACAATAACGGGCATAAATGTGGTGAGAAGAAATTATTCTACATAGACTGTGAAGAGGAAGAAGATCAAGAATTGGAATCATCACAAGATCTAGATCTAGAAGGGAATATTCCAACGATATCTTGTCATGCATTGGTCAACATCAGTACTCCACAAACCCTCGAGATGCAAGGATACATCAAAAATAAAAAGGTAATCATGTTGATTTATTATGGTAGTACCGACAACTTCATCAATTAAAAATTAGCAAAAGACCTCAATTGCTTTGTATTTCCAGAACCAGAGTTTCAAGTAATGATTGCAGATGGAGGTACCATAAATTGTTTTGGGAAGTGCCATAGTATTAAGCTCAATATGGGGGAGTATTCATTAGGTAGTCCCATGATTTCCATCCAAATGGGTTGTATTTATTTTGTATTAGGAGTCCATTGGTTACTATCATTGGGAATAATGGCCCTCAATTTTCAATATCTTTTCATCAGATTTTCCTCGCAATGGAAGGAAATTGAGCTTAGAGGTATCCAAGGGAAACCCTCTAAGGTGATAATCTCTAATAGTATGAAAAAAATACTCAAAACGGGACATCATGGTGTAATTGCACAATTGTGCTCACTAGATGTTCAAACATCTATATCCTCTACTCTAGTGGATCTCCAAATACTTATCAACAACCATTCCAATGTATTTGGAGAAATTCTTAAGGGTATTCCTCCTACTCGAGATCATGACCATGTTATTCATTTGCAACCAGGAAGTGTAGCACCTAACTTTAGTCCTTACAGGTATCTATATGCAAAAAAGGTGAGATTAAGTGTACGATCCAATAAATGTTAGATGTGGGAATCATTCAACCTAGCCAAATATCTTTCTCTTCACTAGTATCAATGGTTACAAAAAAGGATGATTCATGGTGTATGTTTCCATATTTTAGACAGCTCAACAAAATGACCATCAAAGCTAAGTTTCATATTCTCGTCATTAATGAATTATTAGATGAATTGCATGGAGAAATTTTCTTTACTAAGTTGGATCTTTGTTCAGGATATCATCAAATCAAAATGAGGCAGGAATACATTCCCAAAACATCCTTTAGAACACATGAAGGTTATTATGATTTTTTGGTTATGCTATTTGGACTTACTAATGCACCTTCAATGTGTTAAAGCTTGATGAATTATATTTTCAAACCCTTCCTTAGAAATTTTGCGTTAGTTTTTTTTATGACATACTAACCTACAAAAAATATTGGGAAGAGCATGTACAACATGTTGATGGAGTATTACAACTTTTGGAAGAGAAACAAATTTATGAAAATTCTTCCAAGTGTTCCTTTGGGATTCAAGAAGTGGGATATTTGGGTCATATTGTATCTCATGAAGGTGTAAAAGTGGACCCCAACAAAATTAAATCTATGAGGGAATGGCCAATTCCAAAAACCTTGAAGAAACTTATAGGATTATTAGGATTGACACACTATTACCACAAGTTTGTCAAGAAATATGGTCAAGTAGTGGCACCTCTAACAACATTATTAAAGAAGGAAGCATTTTATTGGACTCAAGAAGAAATATGATATTTTGAAAAACTTGAGGCTGTGTACAAATCCTTTCCTAGACACACCTAACTTCACAAAAACATTTATTGTGGAGTGTGATGCCTTAGGCCATGAAATTGGTGCAGTTTTATTGCAAGAAGGAAGGCCCCTTTCCTTTGAAAACAACCAACTTAAAGGAAAAAACTTACTCCGACCCATTTATGAAAAAGAAATGTTGGTCATACTACATGTAGTTAAGAAATGATCTAAAATCGGGGTGACACTGATACCAAACTTGATTTGGTTCTAGGCCAATCCATTAAGGTCATATTTACAATTTTAGATCTATTGAACTTGATTGCATCAAAGGTAAAAAAATGTATTTATGAAGGATGGAATCCGAATTGAATATTAACTTGGTGAATGTGTTGATAGTCTCATACTCCATTACTTGATGAATTTACTAATCATAATTATGGAAATAAAAACATGCATAAGAAAACATGATGCAAGAGATCATCGAGTTGTTAACAAAGTTCACCAGAACCTTTTGGCTACATCTCCAGAATCATAAAATCCATGAATCGCTTCGTTCTCTTCTTCAAATATACTCTCCTTTACAATGTAAAGGGTTGAATTCCCACATCAACAAGTGGTAGTATAATTCCCACAACAGGTGGCCCTATTGAAGAGATGCTCCCATGCACAATGAAAATAGTTATATTCTCACAAGTATGTGGCCATGTCTCTCCTACAAAGAGACAATATCCTCTGACATTACAAGGCTAGATCTCTCACAATCATGTGGCAATGTCTCTCCTACAAAGAGATGATGTCCTGTGAAAAAGTTTGGTCTCTCATAAGCATGTGTCATCAAATGGACTCTCTCATCATCTCCATAAAGGGACCCCTCAAAGGGTGATCCACCAGGGGATGAAACCCAAACTTACATAAGGAGTTTATATAATTTTCCTTAGATCCATAATTCAAGGAGACAAGATCCAAAAATTTACGATCTAATAACCACTCAAAAAAAAAATGAGAAAGCATCTCAACCAACTCATGAGACCCTTAACTTCCTCCTTAAGACTAGGAAACTAATTTCCCATTAAAATTAGGAAACTAATTTGTGAGTTGGATTCTCTCACAAAACTAATTTCCCATTTTTAAAATTAACTGAATAATACGTGAGATTCTCAAACTCACTTCAAGCATTAATCATTTTTCCAATTTGCATGAATAACACCTGAGTTTCTCACTCAGTTAAAGTATTAATCATTTTTACATTTAAAATAAATCATTCATGAGTATTAATTATTATTTGCCACCTACCATCAATTAGTATTTTAATGATCTTCTCCATGGTGTGAAAAGTAATGGTTCCTTGTGTGGATATCCTCACGGATCACACATACCCACAAAAAGAACTTTTGGTCCTCCAAAAGTATGCAGAGAAACTATGACTTGAATCTCTACAACTAGCTTCTAGGAAGAGTCTTACACTCCACGATGTACTCCCCCCTACTCAATCTACATAACAAATGTATCTTACAGGATGCACCCTTCTTCTTCTTCACCTTTGTACTTTGGAATGAGGATGTTGATGCCAACACTTGCATCAATACAAATTCGTAGTTGATTCCCTGATTTGCATAACAAATGTCTCTAAAAGACCGCATCCTTCTTCTCCTTCACCTTTGTACTTTAGAATGAGGATGTTGATGCCAACACTTGCATCAATGCAAACTCATAGCTAATTCCTTGATCTGCATAACAAATGTCTCTAAAAGGTCGCACCCTTCTTCTCCTTCACCTTTGTACTTTGGAATGAGGATTTCAATGCAGACACTTGCATCAATGCAAATCGGTAGATAAAAATACATGGATTACAACTTTTCAAAGCAATACCATACTTTCCAAGAGTTTATCAAACACTCATGGAAAAGTTTACAATGATTGTCAAGACAAGCCTTCGTAAAAATAATGCCTCTCACTCAAAAATGGCTACAAGACCCATTACAATGTTTCCAAAACAGGCCTAGTAAAAACAATGCCTCTCACTCAACAATGGCTACAAGACCCATTACATTGTTGCCAACAAATATTACAAGGTTAAGACCTAGAACAAAATTCCTCTCACTCTCATCATCACTTTCAAGAGTGGCTAATTACAATTTTTTACATCATTAACATTAATTTCAAGGCAACATTACCATTAAGGAAAATACCTCCAAATGTGCACAAGTGGTAAACTTTATGATTTTTAAACCCCCAATTACAAACATGTGCAACATAATAAAGAAGGAAAATGCCATCATCATCAAACCCATCTCGCAATTCTAAGACTTTTGATTGTAAACATGACTACTTTCTGTCAAAGTGTCAAAATGGACTCTTACCGCACCGTCTCAGTTTGCATGCAAGACTCAAACAATGAATTCCCTGCAATAATTCAGATCTTATTGCAGCACTCAAAGATCACTAGAATCTGCAACATACATTCATCCTTTTGCAATTTTCAAAAAGAGGAAAAAACAATAAATGCATAAAACTTACATTGGTTTTTGTGCCAAGGCGCTCAATCGTCTGCTCAAATATTGGCATACACAACACCAATAGGTTCATCTCATCATTCTTCAACTTTTGACTCTAAACTCAACCTATTCTAAAAGGTACAACTTTACCTCTAAATTTGTGCCACATTAATGACAAAAGTGGGCTTCTTCCATGAGCCCTGAAATCCACTGCTTGGATCCAAATTATGACTGCAGTAGTGGATTCATGCGAGAAATCGTGCAAAAATGGTTGTACTTTTGTCAAATTTTGTCACTGTCACTTATGGACCCATCTAGGCTCTGTATCTCAAAAAATGTGCAATGCATTAATGACAAAAGTGGGCTTCAGTTATGAGCCCTAAAACTACGCCGCTCTGATCCAAATTCTAACTACACCAATGGATTTGTGGTGAAAAATTGTGCAAAAATGATTGTACTTTCATCCAATTCCGTCATTGTGACTTATGGACCCCCTAGGTTCTCTACCTCGATTTACGTGCCAAGGTACGATTCTCCACGTGGAAGCCTCTGGGGAGGTATCACATGGTGTCTCCTGGGAGTGCCAAGTGGAATGTTTTAATTGGCCCAAGTGGCAGCCAAAAGATCCATTTACGGGTGACATGTGGTGGCCTCTGGTGCTGCCACATCACCCTGTTGATGTCATGTTGCCACATCATCCGTATGGTCTTCCACGCCAGTTGTACGATATACCATGTTATATTTATGGTCAGTCATGTCATTTGTATAGTCTTCCATGTTAGCACCTAGTCAGCATTCCACGTCATGTTGACATCATTCTTATGGTTTGTCATGTCAGTTCCATACTGCCATGTCGGATGATGACATCATTGCCATGTCATTTTGTACTGCCATTCCAACATCACAGTCAGTGCCACATTAGCATTTTTCTTCCATGCCAACATCCTATTCAATGCCACATCAACACCATACTACCATGGCAGCATCCCAGTTAGTGTTGTACTGCCACTTCAACATCCCAGTCAATGTCCATACTTCCACGTCAACCTGTACGACCTTCCATTTCATCATCCTACGTCAGCATCTATACTTCCATGTAAACTTGTACGACATACCACATAATTCATACGGATGACACATGGCAACCTCTCATGTTAACATGTCATCATACTGACGTTAGCACTGTACAGACTTTGCTAGTTTCACTTGTTTCCCAAAAACTTCAAATAGCCATATATTTTACATCGAGAGTATATTTGATGATCTGTTTGCATCATTGGAAATATCTCGTCGAGATATTTGACTTGGTGTTGTTTTCATCGAATTTTGGATACATTGATTTTTGGCCATTTTTTTCCATTTGAGGATCCAGCTTCCAACTGCATAGACTCTGGTATGGGCTTATTTCTTGGGTTACCATGAAGGTCGAGGTGAATCTCCCAACATTTTCTACTCCAGTGACTACTCATTTATCATTGAGTGCAATAGTTGCATGACTTCATGTCTGTATCGCTTTCACTATTAATAGATTTTCTCTTCCAACACTTTGCAATGCTCTTGTTGTCCCAAGATGGTGTTGGTTATGATCTCAACTCTTTTCTTGAAGAGTCCTCTGCTTCTGCTGCTTCAGAGAATTCTCTTTCATCATGTCCAAATCCTACATATCGGGGTCTTCCTTCAATCTCCTGTGGTTGAATGATGCCTTGGACATCAATACCAAGACCTCCTCCTTTATACCCAGTCTTCCTCAGCAACTTTAGGCCAATTCCCTTGGTGTTCCTTTCAAAAGCACCAAAAATGGAATCATCATTAATAAGGGAAGGAAATGAACATGGATAATTATTTACCTCCATTCCTGTTTCCGACGCTTGGTCATTTTCCTGAAGTTTTGCCAACTACTCCTCCTGGTTGGATGAAGTTGTATATGAGGTTGCTAGGAAACCACCTTGGTTATCTAGTGTCTGGAGAGAATCCTCTATCATCTAGCAATATGTGAAACTATCAACATTTTCATGACAAGAACCATAACTAGTATACATGCCATGGCCACAAGTTGATATGGTCTTGGAGGGACTTTTTTCCTCCTCTATAGTGGAACATTCTCCAACTTGTTCCTCCACATGCTTGTCTAAAATGAGTCTCAATTTCTTATTCTCATCCTCTGCAACTTGTATAATCCTTTTGAGCTCTACATTCTCTGCTTGGATGCATTGATTGATTTGTTCAAGCTCTTTGAGCCATGCATTCTTTGATTATTTTCCCATCTTGTCTTCAACACCCGCAATCCCTATCAATCTTGCTCTGATACCACTTGATATAAAATCGGGGTGACACTAATACCAAACTTGATTTGGTTCTAGGCCACTCCATTAAGGTCATATTTACAATTTTGGATCTATTGAACTTGATTTCATCAAAGGTGAAAAGATGTATTTATGAAGGATTGAATTTGAATTGAATATTAACTTGTTGAATGTGTTGTTAGTCTCATAATACATTAATTAATGCATTTAATAATCATAATCGCGGAAATAAAAACATGCATAAGAAAACATGAGACAAGAGATCACCAAGTTGTTAACAGAATTCACCAGAACCTTCTGGCTACATCTCCGAGCTCATAAAATCCATTAACTGTTAGAAAAACAAGATCACAGAACAATAAAATAAAACAAATGCGGAAATAAAACATAGAAGATACACAATACAATAGAGACACAGATATATGTGGTTCACCTGGTGTGGGCTATGTCCACCAGAGAAATTTCCAGGTCCTTCCTTTATTATTATCCAACAAATGAAGGGATACAACCTACAACACACCCGCTGTAACTTCCTCTTCTTTCTCTCAGAGTCTCCTCTCTCAAAATATAATATTCGCAATGATACATAGCCGCAAAAAATTTCCCTCATAAAAGAGGGTTTCCTTCTAGGGAAAAAAATCCTAACATAACTTCTACCGTCAGATCTGTGACCTTATAATGAATGGTCCAGATTTACAATGAAATTACAATATACATTTACAAGGAAATTTTTCCTTCGAGAGGAGTGTACATTCTTCTGGGGTGTAAAGTATTCATGGGGTATAAACATGGCTGAAAACAAAGATCTCTAAATCAAAAAGATAATCAGGCTCCACAACCAACATGAACCGCTTCATTCTCTTCTTCAAATATACTCTCCTTTACAATGCAAAGGGTTGAATTCCCACATCACCAAGTGGCAATAGAATTACCACAACAGGTGGCAGTAGAATTCCCAGTATCGAAGAGATGCTCTCATGCATAATGCAAAGAGCTATATTCTAAGAAGCATGTGGCCATGTTTCTCCTACAAAGAGACGATCTCCTCTGATAATACAAGGCTAGATCTCTCACAATCATGTGGCAATGTCTCTCCTACAAAGAGACAATATCCTATGACAAAGGATGGTCTCTCACAAGCATGTGGCATCAAATGGACTCTCTCATCGGCTCCATAAAGGGACCCCTCAAGGGATGATCCACCAAGCAATGAAACACAAAGCTTAAATCACTCAGTTAAAGAGTTAATCATTTTTACATTTAAAATAAATCATTCATGAGTATTAATTATTCTTTTCCACCTACCATCAATTAGTATTTCAATGATCTTCTCCATGGTGTGAAAAGTAATGATTCCTTGTGTGGAGATCCTCCTGGATCAAGAAATGGCACCCTTACCTAATAGGAAGACACTTCAAAGTAAAACCAAATCATTGTAGTTTGAAGTACTTCTTGGAGCAACAATTATCTTCAAAAGAGCAACAAAAATGGGTTACAAAGATGATAGGTTATGAATTTAAAATTATATGCAAGAAATGAAAAAATAATATTGTGGCAGATGCACTTTCAAGGAAAGAAGAAGAAACAAAGGGTTCACTATGTGTTATTTCTTTTCCACACTCTGATTGGGTGGAAGAAGCAAGGATATAATGGAAGTTAGATCAAGTGGTATGAAATATCATTCAACAACTAGAAGAGGACCCCAATGCATGAGATAAATTTGTATGGAAGAATGATTTTCTATGGTATCATGATTTTCTATATTTATGTAAGAATTCCCAACTCAAACAAAAGGTCCTTCTGGAACTGCACACTTCTCCTATAGGAGAACATTCAGGGTTCTTGAAAACTTACCAAGGGATCAAGAAGGATTTTTTTGGGGAAGTTCCTAAAATTGATTTTCAAAAGTTTGTTTATGAATGTGTGGTCTTCCAACAAAATAAGGGAGAGAATCTAGCCTCCATATCTCATACAACCATTATCTATACCAATTCAACGTTGGGAAGAAGTTTTAATGGATTTTATTACAGGTTTACCAAAATATGAAGGAAAGACTGTCATCATGGTAGTAGTGGATTGACTGGAAAAGTATGCTCATTTTTTCTCTCTTTCTCATCATTTTAAAGCAAGTACAATATCCACACCATTCATGGAAATAGTTCAAAATCTACATGGAATCCCCAAGATTATTATAAGTGACAGAGATCCAATTTTCATTGGAAAATTTTGGACCAAATTATTTTCTTGTTTGGGTACTCAATTGGTTCACAACTCATCCTACCATCCTCAATCTGATGGGAAAAATGAGATTGTGAATAAATGTCTAGAAGAATATCTTCATTGCTTTAGATTTGATAAACAAACACAATGGTTCAAGTGGTTTCCCTTGGCAGAATTGTGGTTCAAAACATCCTTCCATACTTCATAAAAACATGTGCCCATTTCTAGCACTTTATAGATATCATCCTCCATCCATCACATTTCCCTTGAAAGGGACTACAAAAGTTTAGGAAGTGGAGGACCACATAGGGCACCAACAAGATGTTCTCAAACTATTGAAGGAAAACTTGTCTATGGAACAAAATAAGATGAAACAACAAGAATATCAACATCACAATTAAAGGTAATTTGAAGTGGGGGATTGGGTATTTTTTAGGCTATAACCATATAAATAGATGTCCTTCAAGAAATAAAATAAGGACAATAAATTAGCACCCAAATATTATGACCCCTATAAGGTGTTTTAAAGGATTGGAAGTATGACTTACAAATTGGAGTTTCCTCCATCTTCACATGTACATTCAGTCTTCCATGTTTCTTTCTTAAAGAAGGCAATCAATGACAAGATCCTAATGTTGAGTTATTCACTAATATTGAGAGTGGGGGTGAATCAATATTATTCATTTTTTACCACTTTCAATCACAATATGTAGGCATTTAATATATCAACAATTTATCACTTATGATTTCATTCAAGATACCATAAACATATAACCACAAATACATAGTACACAAGAATTTTATGTGGAAACCCAAATGGGAGAAAATCACATAATGTTTTCTTATATATCATAAGATTACATTCATAGGAAGCACCAACTGGAAGGAGGAACCAACCCCCTTTTTACATGCTCCAATCTGAAGGAATCTACAACTCCCTAGATTCTCCAGCTCCAACTGGAATGAGGCTCCAACCCCCTAGTTTACAAGATCCAACCTTAAGGAAGCTACAACTCCCTTTATTTTCCCCTTCCTTTCTCCCTTGAATATAAATAAGAGATTCAACCTGTCACTGCTACTGTCACTGGTACTGATACATAATCATCATCAAAACTGATACAACCACATAGAACTCATGCCAAGATCTCCAAGAATATCCTCCAAATAATGTTCTCAAAATCACCATGATCTGCATCAAACTATGCTCCAAGACTCCAATATGTTCCTCAAATAATATACCATGCCTCAAAGCATATACCCAAAATGTGCCTTAAACATGTGCCAAAATATCCAAGATGTACCTCAACCATATGCCAATACCTCCAAGATATGCCCCAAGCATATGCCATAACCTCCAAGATACAAGCCTAAAAATATATATAATAACATACCTTTCAACATGTGAACAACCTGGTGCATGAGATATCAGATATTCAAACCTTCCTCAACTTTAGCATCAAGAAGAATACCTTCCTCAAAACTTTCCTCAACCTCGCAGGATTGGACCGAGCAGCAAGCGGGGCCTCGCGTGACAATACTAAGACAACCAGTGGGGGTCTCGTGGGACACCCTATGCTTGACTCGCATGGTTCTTCTCAATTATGGTTTTCTGAAAACCCTTCTCCAATCTACGACTCCGAGTACTCCCACCTTCGCACAACTCCGCTACTTCAATTTCACTAAGAAATCACATCCTTTCTTGGTGAATAAATGAGAGGTTTTGGATGTGTATTTATACCCTTCCAAGTAACTTATTTACTTGATCTTTGAGTTGACTTGTTTGCAACAACTTTTCCCCTTTAATTAATTTTGGGGCCCACTTGTAACTTCTTGTCCTTAGATCCAGGGCTTCTTCACTTGCATTCGGGGCTTCATCTTTAAGAGGGAATAACTTCTCAACCATGAAGAACCACATGGCATGCCACCTACCATTGGAAATGTCTTGATGAGGAATATCAATCCATGGAGGTTTTGCATATAATATTTGTAATGTCCTTCACCCTCTTTTTCCTCAATCAACTTTGAACTTCATGACCACACCTTCGGGGCTTCTTAACTACTTAACCACTTAACCATACTTCCAAGGCTTCTTGTAGACTTCTTCAAAGTGTCTTCCCATGAGGGCCATGCTTAAAAATATGTCATAAGGACACCACTTTGGAGACTTCTTCAAATACACCCATCACTTCTAGAGGCTTCTAGACTTCTTCTAGGGTTGGCATACTAGATCCAGAAACAAGTCCAATTTTTTTTACCAGGGATTAATGAATAAGGGAAAAGCATACTAGTTCCAGACACAATCCCTGAAATAAGGATTAAGAGGCTATGAAATAGAGAAATTGCTAGGTACCTCGTCAAATGGAAGAGGTGACATGGGACTATGAGTTCTTAATGAAAAAACACCCGTAGTTAGTCAAGTGTTGAGGAAAACACTTGTTTGAATGGTAGGGGCATGTTAAGCCCTAGAAATATCCTCATGTTAAGTATAAAACCCCTTATTAATCCCTAGATATTGAATTATTACATTTCTAGTGTTATATTTATACGTAGGCTAGAATCCTTCATTGTACCCTTTTTCTCTTATATATATACCAAGGAAACCTAGTATTAGGATCATCTCATCTCATCTTGTACATTGAATATATTGTAAACGGAGGTTTCCCCTCGAAGTGGACTGTTATTCATTGAATTTTCACCATTCTCAAGATGTTGGTTAATAATAGTTGGCATTCAGAGATATGTGATAGAATGTGATTATTGTGAACAACATAAGTTTGAATCAATGGCACCTCCAGGTCTCCTTCAACCCATTATTATCCCATATTATAAATGGACTGAGGTATCTATTGACTTTATAATAGGTATCCCTACTTCAGAAGGGAAGAATAACATATTTGTAATTATGGATTGATTAACCAAATATGCCCATTTTATTGGAATTTCATCAAGATCTAAGGCTAGTCAAATCATTGATAATTGTGTGAAAAATGTTTATAAAATCCATGGATTCTTGAAATTCATCATTAGTGATAGGGACCCCAAATTTAACAAAATCTTTTGGAAGGAATTATTTAACCATGTAGGAGTTGTTATCACAAGATTTGTACTTGTGCAAATCCCTCCACAAGATCCCCAAATCTTTTGTAACTGTAGAAGAAAATACCACTGTCACCTAGGTAGAATCTTTCCTTGTTTTAGTGATGGAAGAGGTCCACCACAAGGGAATCTTCCCTAGTGACCTCAAGGGATAGAATAGTAATAAATAGACAAGCCTATCACCCCATATCTTGATCACCTATCAGTTAGTTCTAAGTCTAGGAAGGAAAAGAGAAGTTGCAAGGTGATTGTTGTACTTGCTTGGAACAATGAACAATGTGCAACATATATTGAAAATTAACGAGCTAAAACATGCAACGATGACCTCTTTATACACTAGATAATTAAAATTTCCATGGATGTTGCAAATTACAGCAATGAACAATTATATGACAACAATAAATTATTTGCAACAGTAGCAAGAAACAATGCTTAGAAACATAACAATTGATCATGAAAAGTAAGCTTTTTGAACAATTATATGACAAAAATAAATGATTTGCAACAATAGCAAGAAACAATGCGCAAAAACATAACATTTGATCATGAAAAGTAAGCATTAAACCAATAGATTATTATCCAATTCCTAGAGGTAGTTTTTGAACAAGTTAAGCCACTTTTAGATGGTTGTATGCAACAATCTAATGTAATTTTCAGTGGTTTTGGCAAACTTTTATAATAGAAACCATAAATACTTGAAGTTTTCTATAGTTAGAGTTATTAATGTTAGTAGGATACTTGAGAGATTGAGAAAAGTTATTTTAACAACTATTATAGCCACAATGTCACTCCTAGATCTGTGTCATTGTCCTTCCAGGGATTATGGAGTCTCAAATGCATTAAACTTGAATATTGGTCTAGATAAAACCAAAGAGGTAGAGTCTAAACCCTAATGTGAAAGCGCGTTTGGGCCTTAGGCTTTAGACTTTTAGGAAGAAGGTACCTAAGGTGCAATCACTTTTGGGCCCTATGTGTCATTTTCCCCTTCTTCAAGCTTCAACTAGGTCAAGGATAAAATGTCTAGGGTTAAAACCCTAAAGTGAAACAATTTTTTGGATTTAGGATTCTAACCCTAGTAAGGACGTTTCACAAAATTATACAAATAAAACTTTATGAGGGAAAGAAGCACTTATATTCCCCTCTTAGGGTTTCAACCAAACAAGATACTTGCAACAAGATAAGAAATTTAACCATTAACATCAACAAGAGACAATAGAATTGCAGAAAATTACTTGCTTCATCAAAGAATCAAGAGCATAAAACCCTAATTGCATAAAATATCCATTCAAATGAGCAAAGTATCGAAAAAAGACCCTCCTTCAAGCATAGCACATAATATAAATGACCAAGAAGGCTGAAATTGCAAACTTTTAGAACGGTTACCCCTCCAAATGAGAGAGGGATGTCATGATCCAAAATGAAAATGGCACTAACATTTACATATGAGACTAGGCCTAACATTTTTTCCACATAACATATAATTACTTTAATTTGAAGTGGGGTTGACCCCTCATTTATCCTTTACAAAATGTTAAAAATGCAAATAACATGTCACTAGTGCCACATGTATGGTAGTGTCAAGCCTTCCTAGGCAGGGAGGAGGCATCCAAATGCCACATGGAAATAATCCAAGGTAGAGTGATAAAAAATTGTGTATCTCCTCACCCAAGGTCGTGCCAATCATCACTGATACCCCAACTATCCATCAAACCCTAGAAGATGATGTCATGATCAAATGGAGGGTGACGTCAAGGGTTTAGGGCACTATGTCTATGCTAGAGAGAATTGCATCTCATATCTTTATGGTGTCTAGCTATATACTGCTGCAATTTCCTTGATCTAGTGAATAAATAAACCCTTCAAGAGTAATTGTGATAGCGATATGATTTATGGTTGACTTCATGGATTATGGTATCATTAAATCCATTTATATGAGTACCTTTGTAGAGGGAGCACTTTCTACTTGAGATACCCTTTCCTCGATACTTTTTTCATTTCGAACCCCTTAATTTCCTTTTGATAGCCAATTATTATTTGCAAGTCCCCTTTACAAGTTTCACATTTTATTCCTTCATTTTCTTACTGGACTATGATCCTTTAATTATAATTGTGCATTCATTCGCATCAGGATGGGAGTGATTACCATTAGAGGGGGTAGATCTCAAGCTGGTCTCTGGATTTTATGGTTTCCTTTATCATATATATATATATATATATATA
>ML825048.1:36435-49924 GCA_009831015.1 Picea engelmannii | reverse complement strand
TAAGTGTGGTAGGTGTGTCCAACAAAATGTTTTTTAAATTTCTATTGACTAATTTTACTTGTGTGAGTTAGGCTGCAAGCTTGTGCAAGAGGTGGAAGCCTCTCCTTGCAAGGTCAAGCTTAAGCTAGTTTTTGGATCTGATTTTCTGTGTGTGGTCAATTTGTGGCTTGGGGGGATAAGGGGGAAGAAGAGTACCCCTAGAATTGGTTGGGAGGTATGAGTGAAGTCATCTTGATTAGCAATCAAAGAAGGACTTTGTGCAGGCCTCCGGATTGAAAATCATCATCAAATATTATTCATCTCCTAGTTACAGTATTTAAATATTTCCTAGTTACAATATTTAAATATTTTAGTCATTGTATTGTATTGTTGGCTAGAATTCTCATTGTGTAAATATCATCATCGAATGATGGACATTAATGACCCTCTACATCACATTTGTATGGATGTTTGTTCTTTTTACTGATCTATAATATCTAAAAATAATAGTCTTGTTATAATTTTTGTATTTCCTTGTAAATTGCAAATTATAAATTTTATCACATCTCAGAAGCATGAAATTTTAGTGTATTATCTTTGTTTTTTAAATATTAAATACTTACCTCATGTTTGATGTAACCACATTCTTGATCCATTGATCCAAGTTGAATCTAATCGGTGTATAGTAATGGAGATTGAGAAACCAGAATTTCATACTGAAATTTTGGTACAATCGAAATTAATAATCTATAAGAATAATTTTCTATCCTAAAATTTCATTCAGAATGATTAATTCATAACCGGGATTAGTCGTGTTAAATTTTTAATGAAGTTGATGTATCTTGGGAATTCTTACAAGCACGTTCTGCTATTCTCTAATGGCTTTACTTGAGGTGCAGTACACTACTTGATGATAACATTTTCCTTGACTCTAAGGAGTTTAGCTATGGATCGATTTTATTATTTTAACCTCGTCGCGTAGATCTTCCTGTTTAACCATCCAAAAAGAAAAATTTTGATTGCCACCCAACTTACAGTTGTTCAAATTCTATTATGCATGCAAAGAAACTGTACACTAATCCAACCAATTGTTTTCCTTTTTAAATTGATTGTGATAAAATCTACCAACTATGAGTTTTTGGTGTGGAGTTGGATTCTAGGGAGGATATTATTGACTCTTAAATCTTTTCCATCGGTAACTTTTAGGAAATGACGTTCCATTACCGGTTGTGTCATTGAGTCCTAACAACCATCCTAACTGATACAGGTAGCCTATAGAGAGGATATTAAAACTCCAACGAGCCTTTTTCTTCAGATCAAACTTTATATGGTTGGTAAATGAATTTTTTATTGATATAATTTGTTCTTTAGCCGCCATAACTTTTATTAAATTACAACTAAATCATGATGAGTAAATGAATATCAATAGATATACTTATTAATTTCATATATATATAAACTTGTAATTACATTTCCATGATTTGATAAAATGAGTCTTGTAAAGGAACCATGATTTGATAAAATGAGTCTTGTAAAGGAACAAGCACTTAAAATAGAAAACATTAAATGTTAGGAAAACATCAAAATTAAGCATTTTATCATTATAATAGCAAAGTGTAGAAACTTTATTGATGCAGGAGCATCGCTTCACCTTAGCAATGCGCCAACTAGA
The DNA here is from genome assembly GCA_009831015.1 of Picea engelmannii. Lineage (NCBI taxonomy): Eukaryota > Viridiplantae > Streptophyta > Pinopsida > Pinales > Pinaceae > Picea > Picea engelmannii. Next base: position 48,273 of record ML825048.1, on the reverse strand, counting down.
CATCAGATTTAAAGCGCATTCAAGATAGGGAGAGACACCAACCCTCCCATTTTTAAATTTGAAATATGATCCTATACAGATTAATGTTGTAAGGTTGAGTGAAAACGAAGCCATTCCTTTGAGCAGACAGAAGATAGGGTCGCCTTTAATGGTTGACAGGTTGATGGCTCTAGATTCAATTCAAACTAGATGGCCATTAAAGAAACTTCAATGTAATAGGTGAGGTTGGGTGAAGAGAGGAGAAGCTCGTAGAGCCCTCTTTGGAAAAAAGAGAGAGATCTTTGTATCAAGGTCTCATGGAGACAAAGAGAGAGAGGGGAGTTCATTTTTAGAAGAGAGAAATCCGCATTGGAGGAATAGGTAGTTCTGAGAGAGAGAGATCAAGAGAGTTGAGACTCTATGGCAGTCCAAACTGCACATATTGTAACCAACCATTCATATTAATAGAAAAGAACATATTTCACTATTTATGAATTTTTGTATGAATGAATGTTTGTTTTGTGCTATCTGTGTGTTTATGTATGTTGTAGATGTATGATAGGTTTCATCTACAGTAGAAAGATAGATTTTTCTATCTTTGTTGAGTTGGAAATATCATTATGGATTCTTTAGGCTGTGCAAGAGATGCACAATAGAACATTTGAGGTTCTATAGCCAGAGCAGGGAGTGAGCATCTGAACTCTGTTGAGTCAGAAAAGAACGTGCCAGGAAAGCGCACCAGAGCAATGGAAACTCAAGGGAAACCTCAAGGTTGTTGAATATCTTAGAGAATAAAATGTGCAGAGGAAGCACAAAGAGACAGAGTCATTGAGAACTTTGTAGAGCTCTGTCAGGTGGGCATTGAGCGGGTGCAAGTGTGCAAAAAATAACTCTGTTTCGAGTTCAGAGAGAGACAAGAGGAGTGTCAAAGAGAAGACACTCACAGATTTGTTGAATATTCTGTAGAGCTCTTCCAAGTGGGCATAGAGTGGGCGCAAGTGTGCACAAGAACCCTTTGAAGGGAGTAGAAGGGCCAAGACCCTTAGGAGACTGAGCAGATTCAAAACTTAGAAGGAATAGCACTTCCAGAAGTGTAGACGAGACCCAGGAAGTCGGGCTTGTAGGAGGAACCGAGGCCGAAGCCTTTGAACACTTACAAACTCTTCCAAGTCGGAAGAAATCAAAATCTCAGGAGGAGGAGTGACAATAATTGTTGGATTTGTTGTTGGAAGAAATTTGGATCGTCAAATCAACGTCCAGGGAAGCAAAGAAGAGCACTGAGGAGAGGAACATATCCCAGCCATAGGATCTCAGCGTAGAGGATCGACAGTCATCCGATCAAGGTAAAGTGCATAGACCTTAATCCCTCATAACTTCACAGGGATAAGGATTCACCAAAGTCTCGAAGAGATTATGGACCGTCCATCGTCCAGAGGAACATGTGGCATAAGATCCACAACTCCAGAGAGAGAGCACTTCGAAAGTTTTTTGGACAAGGAGAAAGTGAAATCGTTGAAGCTCCGAAGAGAGAATTAGATCCATGTCGTTGGTTGCCAGAAGATACGTGTCGACAGATCTCAGACTTCGGGGAAAGTCACTTCGGGAAGTTTTGATCGTGGAGTGTGAAAAACTCTCGAAGTCCCGAAGGTCAAAGCAAATCGCAACCATCCGTTGCAGAGAACACGTGGAGAGAGATACATAAGTTTGAAGGCCTAACACTCTTAAAGGAAGTCGACGTGGGCGGAGAAGATCTGGACTATCGGATCCAAAGGGACGTGTGGCAGAAATCCGTTGTCTTCAGGTGAAACTACTTAGGGAGGAAAGTGAGTGTGCAGGAGTTAAAAACCCCCCAAACCCCGAAGAGTCGAAGTGGATTGTGGCCATCAGATTCAGAACGACACACATCGACAGATTGTGTACTTCGAGTGGAAGTACTTCAGAAGGAAGAAAATGCATAGATTTCAAAACTTCTGAAGCCCGAAGAGTCGGAGTTAATCGTAGTCGTCAAACTGTGGGAGGTACGTGTCAATAGTTCGTGAAATATGGGTGAAAGTGTTCTGGGAGAAAGTGGGTGTGAAGAAGTCGAGACGTCCGAAGGTCGAAGTCCCGAAGTGGACTAGAGTCGTTGATTTGAGGTGGACGCATGGCGCATGATATAGAACTTTGGGTATGGAATACTCTGAGGGAAAGCGGAGGTCGAAAGTGTCGAACTCCCAAAGCGCGGAGTCCTGAAGTGTATCTTGATCGTTGATTGTGAAGGAGGCCGAGGACCGTTGATCTGGTCTTGTTTGAAAGTGTCGAAGTCGCGAAGCGCCAGGAGGTTAAGCCTCGGGTCACATCCCAAGGTCACATGCAAAGAAGGGTTAGCAGAAGAAGTTAGTGCCCGTTAGCGTGAGATTTGGAAAAGGTGCTAAGAGAGAAGGACCCACCGATAACCGTCGATCTGAGAATGAAAAATCGATGGTGGGGAATGATTGCAAGAAGTGGAGGAAAAATTAGCGAACGTGCTAGTTCGCAGCTCGCTATTTGCTAGCGTTGTTGATCTCATCGGGATAGGGGATCAACAACCATGATCCAATCAAGATTGGGTGAGCACTTTTCTAATTGCGGGGACAAGACTCTCTAACAAAGAGCGAGCACGTTGGCAGCCCACAATTACTATGAACCATCGATCGACAGGAAAATTGGTATCGATCAGATCGTGACCATGAAAATCCTGAGGGCGATAATAGGGCCTGTGTTTAATTGCATTTGAGACCAACGAGGTCTTGAGGAGTTGATCCGACTCAAGAATATTTAGCGATCCTTGATCGGGAGGTCGATCAGCCCTAAGGGAGAGTAGGGGGGATCTACATCAAGTGGTATCAGAGCTTAAAATTTGTCTGCAAATCATAGGCAAAGGTGAGAAGGTGAAAGAGGTAATATGATAACATCAAATGGTATCGGAAGATTAATTTTTCCTGTAGACAACAGGTGAAGGAGGAGACAGAGTGTGATGCTTTGTGAATGATGGTTGCACGTATGCAAAAACAAATGGACATCGAGGTAGGCTGCAGGGAAAAGTTGGAGATACTCTGGGTGACAGAATAATGCACAGACTTTCTAGGAGGACAAGCAAGGGGTGAAAATGGCTACTGAATTCCATCAGTGTGGTCAAGACAAGGACCACCAATAGAAAAAAAAAGTTGAGATATAAAAATAGCTTAGGGAGATCAGAGAAAATATGGAGAGGTTGACAAGGAAGATGTAGCAGGAAGCAAAGGTACATTGGACATATGAATGGCCTTTGAAGAGGAAAGTGAAGTGGCCTGTCCAAAAGTTGTTATCCAGAAGGCAGCAATAAGTAGTGAGGAAGTGGTTGAGGCATGCTAAAAACCTTAGTGGCATAGAAGAGAAAGTGATTCACATCTGTGAACCAAAGATTGGGAGGAACCTCAGTGATGAGGAGGAGATGAGATCAGCTAGAGATCTCATGAACTGCCAGGAGGGCAGAGATAGATTCTTATATTTCCAAATGGGCGATGAGATGAGATCAAGAAGAGATCTCATAGACTGCCAAGAGGACAGGACTAGAATCCCAATTTTCCAGGTGGGCAGGGGAAAGGTGAGACTGTCTGAAGGTCTCAAGAGCTCTGAAGAGAGTTCAGATCAACAAGGAATGCTGACAGATGAAATGGAGGAAAATGAGAGGCCTCATCTGTATGAATATTTGTGTGTAGTTACAGGCCATGTGAATGAATATGATAAGAAGTTAAATACTTCCATCACAGAGGAGGAGGATTAGAGGAATGTTATGATTGTTGGGGGAATTCAAATATTCTTGCAAAACAATCCAACAGAGGTTGGTGCAAGTGTTTCACATGAGGAGGTGATGCAACATGAATCCAAGAGAGAGACCATGGGGCCAAATGATTTTGGAACTAATTGTGTCTGTGATGCAGGTGCAACAAAGGAAAGACAGCCAGCAAGGACTGTTAAAGAGAAGGAGAAGGAGCAGACATTGATGTCTTCCACAACAAAAAAGGAGGAGCACGCAGTTTTTCTCACTCAATGGGAGATGGGAGTGAAGATGTTGGAGGATTAGTTGAACAATCCAGAACCAAAAAAGGACTGCCGGGATGCAATCATGGAAAGGGAAACATGATGCCAATATAAGGAGTAGCTGGAGGAAGTTAGAGATATGCCAGAAGAGGGGTTGACAGAAGCCAATCTGTCAGAGGAGGAAGTTGAGCAACAACTCTATGGTGAGATTGTAGAACTGAAATTTGCAGTAGAGTGGTCAGTTAATGCCACGGGAGATGAATATAACATGAAGGGTTAGATTGATCGGATTGGTAAGGAGGAAAAAGAGCACACATTTCAATGTGACCAAGAGATGGAGAAAGAAGAGAATTCGGTGGAATTGCTCAAAAAGTTCAGCCAAGAAGCTGAGCAAGAGATAATTGCAGAACTAAAACCTACAACATAAGAGAGGAGAGCAGCATATAGCATGGATTTTTCTAATATGTGTGAACAAATGGAGGCCCTAGAGAGAAGGGTAAATATGCAAAGTCATCTAATCCAACAATTCAAGTTGGAAATTGATGGAAAGAAGATGCAGCAAAACAGGATGAAGGAGAAGAGCCAGCCATTGGAGCAGTTGGGTTGGGTGATAAAGGAGATAAGGAGGTTGATGGTGAGGTTAGTATTAGACGCAGTCAATAAAGGGAAGATAAACAGAGGAGATTCAACCATAGCAGTAGGGGAGAAGAAGCAGCAAGGAAAAGGAGCAGATGGACAACTCCAAGAGAAAGTATGGGACCCTGGAAGGTCTCAACAATAGATCAGAGGAGCTCATGATTTTCCCAGCAGTGGACTATGATACAAGAGCATCGCTTCACCTCAGCAATGTGCCAGCTAGCCAACACGTTTAAAGCACATTCAAGAGAGAGAGAGACACCAACCCTCCCATTTTTAAATTTGAAATTTGACCCTATACGGATTAATGTTGTAAGGTTGAGTGAAAACCAAGCCATTCCTTTGAGTGGACAGAAGATAAGGTCGCCTTTAATGGCTGACAGGTTGATGGCTCTGTTATCACTCGGTAAATTTCCTAGAGGTTGAAAAAAGAAGAAATCTACAAAGGTAACTTTATCCAACCGCTTTTAAAGCTGGGATCTAGCCCTTCCAGCTTCAGAGAGGGATCTCTCTATATGATTTAGATTTGTTTATAATTTTAGATATTAGGATAGGTAAAGAAATCTGTTGGTTTTGTTGTCAAAGTTTTTTTGGATTGGTTGAGACAGTCTACACCTCCATTGGGCTATGGGGTCTGTGTTAAAATAAGTATGAGATATAAACTAGAAAATAAAAGAATACTTCAACAGGGCAAGATAATATACTCACTGGATCTTTAATAGCTTAAATGATGGATAGAAGAAAAGATGAGAAAGATAAATTCAACTAAGAAGCAGTTAAGAATTTCTTAATTGAAAACATCAGAAGATAAATATTAAAATCTTTAAAGTCGGAAACAGGGTATCTAAGATAAATCCTGCAACATACGTTACTTTTAAAGATTAGTTTCAGAAAACAATATGATCACAAAGCAAGAATAACATTCAACTTAGAGAATAAACGTCACCAATGAATACACGCAAGAATCCTATAAAAGTGCCTCCTTTTATTAATGGCATATCTCTTCAAAATTGTTACAGTCTGATAGCGTTAGGGTGTAAAGATAAACAACCCCCAATACTTCGAAATGTGAAGTATTTATAATTCAAATTACAAACGTTCCTGTCATAACTGATCAGGACATGCTCATTTTATTTTTAGTCTAACTAATTTAACTAATCAAAACTGCTTGATGACTTGGTACAACTGCATGCGGAATTTCTGGGGTAGGCCGTTGGCAAGGTTCCTACGCAACCTCTTCTGACTCGACAGGTGACTAGCCCTAGACAGCTCATCTGCTAATCGAGCAAATCGCAGAGTTCCTCCCATCTGAGATGACTAGGCACAGTGATTTTGAGCAATCTCTGATACACTTCATCCATTTCCGTATATTTGGCGAAAGTGGGCTTAGTGAGGAAAATGTATTGAATCTCATGTTGGATACTGATGTCCAACTGAAGAGCATCCAGGAATGCTTTGTCGGTGATGCTCCCTTGTATGCCAGCAAATTTTGAACTATCTTTAGACACTTAAGACAGTCTCTTTTTGTAATCTGGGAGTGTCATCAGTTTATCATCAATAACCTTCAGACCTGGGAGACCTTTCTTCTGGAGAGTCTCGATTTTGCTGAATAATTTTTGTACCCCCTAGTCCATGATCTGAGCCTTTTCTTCTAGTTGAAGCAATAATCCCCTCTTGGTCAAAACTCTTTTGACCTCAAGGATGGTTTATGTTCTGTCCTCGATCTTCAACTCTTCTAGCTCTTCTCGGGTCTCGGAATTTAGGAATTTGATGATCTCATTTGCCTGAGTTGGTCTATCTCCTAATTCTACTTTGATCTTTTCAATGCCTTGTTTGCTCCTCTGGACCAACACGTTCTACTCAAACATGATTTGGATCATGGGCCAAATTTCATTTATGGACTTTGTGATGTCTGTCCATACATTTTCTTTGACTTCATCCAAAGTCTTCCCTGCCACTGTTTCCTTTTGAAGCTGTTGTAGTTCCTTCCTGAGCTGCTCAGTTACCTGCTTTTCTTTGGATAGACTGGTTTGGAAAGAAGCTTTGAGTTCCTGGAGGTTCTCAACTTCCTTCTTCAGCCTGTTGATTTCTATCTCTTGCAGGTTCATTTTCTCCATGGATTTGCCGAGATCGGTTGTCCCTTCTGGTGGTGTCACTGGTGTTGCAGATGGAATTGTTGTTACTGTTGTTGTGCTTGCTCCTGAAATCGGAATGGCACTCAATGGAATGACTTCCATTGACTTCATCTGTTCCTTCTCTTTTAATAATCTCTCCATTTGTGCTTCCATTTCTCTGAGCTGTGCATTCTGCTCCATGAGCAGCTTGAGCATTCCGTCCTTCTCGCCTTCCTTCTCTGCTATCTCCTTAGCCTGTGAGTCCTCTGTGGGCGGGAGTTTCAACTGTTTCCTCAAGGAGGCGATGTTTGCATTCTTTTTCTTTATCATCTCCTCTACAGCCTTGACGTTCTAAGGATCATAGCCAATCTTGAGGACCAGCTCCTCCAAAGTTTTGATTTTGTTGTCCTTCGCGAAAGAAGATATCTTCTCCAGCTTGAGCTGCGTTTGAGCATTATTGAGCGACACCTGAAATTTTGTTGTTGAAGTTGAAGCATGTGCCAACGTATGGAATACCATCTCTCCTATCTGTTTGTGTAGATCCATCTGATCTGTTGGGTGCACGTCCTTCGTTTGGAACTCGAAGGTGGCCCTCTTGTAATCTGTAATTACCTTGGGGTCTGGTACCTGCGCCTGGAGGAAGGCCATGTGCATCCTGCCCTTTTCTGTGTCAAATGCAGACATCAGCCTATGCTGCGCAGTTGATGTCTGCTTTCGAAACTGAGCATAGGTGTTGGTGGTAAGAGTCTGATTCTTTTTCTTGATCAGCTCGTACTTCTCGAAGATGCTCAACTTGGGCCCAGTATTGCCTGTCTGACTGTCCAGTGGGGAGTTTGTGAATTTCCTCGGCATGACTTGGGTGATTTCCTTATGCAGGATCAACCTAAAAGGTGGAATGACAGACTTATTCACTGTGGCAGGCGGGACCTCTTTCTCCCCAGTAGGGCAGGGAGCTGTGATTGTCTTGGGCCTCTTAGTATGTAACTGGAACTCTTTAGACGACACCTCTGTGACAGGCGGAGATGATTCTTGTCGATGCCCTTTTTCCTTAGGTACTTTTGGTGTGGAAGTTGGTGGGACAGTGGTAGGGGGGACCTGATGTTCCACTTCAATCAAGGTGTCAGGCACCCACATCGTCTGATTAGCGAATTTCTCAATCTCAGGCTTAGCTTCATGAACATACGGGATATTCTTGTTTTTCACCCACATTTCTGAGATGATCCTGTATGGATCGTAGTGCCATGGGAAACTCATAAAGAATTTCATTTCTTTCAACATTTTGTCAGCTTCTTCCCCGGCGCCTCGACTGTTGCAAATGAAAGAGCCAATCTGCCCCTTGATTCTCAGTTGTTGCTTTTTCTTCAGGGAAACAAAATGAATGTCATCTAAATTCATGATCTGCCTTATATACTCTAACGCAAAGATTCTTACCGGCACATAATTTGGCAGCTTGTATGGTGCCAATTCACACCTGAAAACTCTGATCTCGGTGTGGTTTTGATACAGGTACCAGTCCCTTGTCTTTGCATTCTCCGAGAGATGTAGAATTCTCTGGACCTCGTCGTTTATTTGTGGCTCGGGCCTGCCACTCAACATGCTTACCACAGGGTGGTAGAAAAGATCGATGAATGCCTTGAAGCTATAATCTGTGGAGTTATGCTTCAACAAAGATGTCCACGCTGTGACTGGCTGAGGCCTTCCATCTGCGTCCATTTTCTGCATAGAAAAACTGAATTTATCTGCTTGATAGAAAACAAACATGTAGGCCAAGATGGACGAATATTTGAACATGCCTTCCATGCCAAAATTCACGAACTGTTCGTGAATATTGTTGGCCAAGAAGGTACTGAAATTGAACTGTGTGGTGGGTTTTTCATCTGTGGAGAAAATGGATAGAAAACCCAGAATAGGCTCATCTACCCACTGGTCGGAATAGTACCCTAACAGAGCACAGAGGGAGGAAATGATTCGATTTCCCTTGGTGGAGAACATGGACGACGGGTAAGGGGGATTTGTGGAAGGGAGTTGAGCGGAGGTGGGAAGGAACAACTCGAATATTTGAGCTCTCTGGGGAAAAGTCATCTTTTGATACAGCTCTATAAGGATTTCTAGGTTGAAAGGAGAAGCGGAATCAGCACGGGGGATTTGCATCATTTGATCTATGTCTTCGGGCGTGATGAAGAACAGGGCGTCTCTGGATGAGGAGACAACGGCCCTCTGGTCGGGAATATAATGAGCTTGGAATTTAAGGGCGAATTCGGGAAAGTGGTGGATCTGGGGAAATAGGTACAGGGGCAAATTGGACTCCCAGAGTCCAATTTCATCGCTCTGGTCCAGGAACACCTCCCAGAGCCATGACTGGAGGTCCGAAAAATCGAATTCACACTTGGTATCAACAATCAACCTGTCTTTGTCAACCAATGGGATTTTGTTGAGGTCGACAGGAGGCGGGAGAAAATGATTCTCCTCTCCTTCTGCTTGTCTTGGCTTTGGCACCATCTCTGTAACAGTACCTGCAAATAACACGAAGTTAGTGGGGTCGACTGACTATGGATGAAGGTGACGGGATGTAACGGAGAAGAAAGCTATGGGTTTTCTGGTGCGACGAGTGAACAGCGAAAATGGGGGAAAACGGTACTTTTATTTAAAAATGGGGTCGGTTGGACGCAGGAGACAGGTCATCGGGATAATGGGTATGTTATCCCGTAATAAATGGACAACGGGCCACTTGGGGGTGAGATGGCAGGTGACGGTGGCCAAAACATACGGATGGGTGACGTGGAGGCTAATGATTGGAGGTAAAAATCGCAACAAGGGGCTGGTCATGAGTGAAAAGGGTAAGGTACTGACAGCAGAGACTGACAGCAGTTATGGGATGGGACACACTCGGGAGCAAGTGGAACAAGTGGGAGATGGCGTCCATGAGTGACGAGGGTTGTCAGATGGCAAATGGGGATGGGACTTCGGGATCAATAGGCTGACACCACGTATGACCAGGGGCCCGCCAGAGGAGAATAACAATTCCGGACCCCCCCCCTTGGTTAAAAGCAAAACATCATGGGGGGTCCGAAAACCTTTTTAGACCGTTGATCTACGCGCCCGTTTCCAGGTCGCAGATCTTAGCATGCTCTTTAATACTCATTCCAGACCCCCCCCCCCTCCATTAAAGGCAAAACGGACGGGGGGGGTCCGGAATCCATTGTGGACCGTTGATTTAAGCGCCCTTCCCTGGGCCGTCCAGATGTGCGCCAATGTTATTACCGATTACGGATCCCCCCCCTTTGGTTAAAAGCAGAATGGTCGGGGGGGTCCGGAATCCTTTGTGAACCGTAGATCTGAGCGTCGTGATCAAAACCGTTGAAATGTGCAGGAAACATAATCTGGGGCGTGGAGAACACATGTGCCGGGAAAACTTAGGATAAAAGCATTTTTACGGGTTTTTCCCAAACTTTTCGAATAACACCACCAAGGGACTTAGACCAAGCAATCTTTTAAGCATTTGAGACATGGTGCAAACATTACATCAAGTTGGTTTTATTGGAATGGAACAATAAAGCAACTAACCTATGATTTAACCTATGTTCCTATGACAGTTAACCCAGATTACACTGTTGGGTTAAGGAATTACTCTACCTAGGGGCTATCTGACCAGGATTAGATAGTCTGGTCAGATTTATTCACTACTCTAACCTAAGGGCTATCTGACCAGGATTAGACATTCTGGTCAAATTTATTCACTAATCTATCAACATTAAATTTAAAAAGAACTTGGCCATGCTTGAAAGGTATAGCAAGGTTACTATTATTGTATGGGGCTTTTGTTTCAATTCTTTTATGCCCTCTTTTTCCTTCTTTTTCTTTCTTTTTCTTTTTTCTTTTCTTTTTCTTTTTTCTTTTCTTTTTTCTTTTTCAAATTATTTGCAGATTGAAAAATCATTTGTCAACAAAAATACTAGATTCAGATAATATCCCAGTCACTAGTTGATTCCCATAATTTATGGGGTGATAACAGCGGCTCCACCTGGGGATGGTACTTGCCCTGTTAAGTGCCAAGAATCCTGGTTCCTGTCCTTCTGAACCTATCCGTCTAGTAGCGTTCATTGGTCTTATTCTCAAAGATGGAAAAACAATGATCAACAGCTTAGGGCCTTCTCTTCGAGCTTCAACTAACTGACAAATGTTCTTCACTCAGACAATGCAAGTGAAAATGAAAATTAAGATGGTATGTACAGTGGAGATTGTGAATTCGGATCTTCTACTGAGGTGGGATATAATGCTTCGGCATTCTGCCATTCACAGGTGCTCCTGGCAGATCTGACCCATCAACGTTGTTTAGCAAAAAAGCATTGTTTCCTCTGAAAGCTTGGATCATGTATGGCCTTGTCCAAAGATTATCAAATTTTCCATGTTTTCCCTTGTCTTCATTCCTGGCATCCCATCTCAATACCAAATCTCCTAGCTCGAAATCATCCTCCTTAGTTCATTTGTCAAAGATCTTCTTGATATTTTCTTGGAAGACCTGAGTTTTGTTGAAAACGTCCTCCCTAGTCTGCTGCAAATGGATCATTTGGTTGATCCTTCTCTATGAGTCATTCGGCTCAGCTTGCACCTCTTGAAGTAACTTCATGACAGGGACTCCTAAAGAAGTGGGGAAAACTGCCTCTATACCATAGACCAGCTGGTATGGTGACATACCAATTGACCTTTTGGTGGTCAGCCTGTCAGCCCATAAAGCAAACGCCAACTTATTGTGCCATGATTTCTTGTTTTCCTGCAATGTTTTCTTGATGATATTTACCAAATTTTTGTTTGAAGATTCTGCCAACCCATTCCCCTGAGGGTAGTAGGCTGTGGAATGCCCCAAACCAATGTGATACTGGTTGCAGAAATCTATGAGCTTCTTCGACCGAAAGGCAGCTGCATTATCAGTTATAATCTTTCTAGGACAACCAAAACGAGACAAAATATTATTTTCAAGAAATTTGATAATAACAGAGTCAGTGGCTTGCCTGCTTGGTACTGCCTCGATCCATTTGGTAAAATAATCGGTGGTAGTAAGAATCCACCT
>ML825047.1:76727-87556 GCA_009831015.1 Picea engelmannii | reverse complement strand
GCAGTCTGCCCTCACGGCATCATGGAACCCCTCGAACTAGGTAATCGTTAACCTACAGTTCGAATCGTGAGCGACTGTCGCAGTCTTCCCTCACGGCATCGTGGGTCCTCTCGAACTAGGTAATCGTTAACCTACAGTTCGATCCACGGCGGGAGTGCTAATAGGCTGTGGCAGGGCTGCTGACACACCTCTCCCTCAATCTCTCTGGAACTCATGTGTGGCCCCTTTACTCCATATGTGAGTCTGGTTGGCAAGCTATCGTCAGCCTACATCATCAACCACCATGTCAGATCATGTCAACAACATATCATGAAATCAATAGTATATCATCAAAACCACACAATATCACTGTAAATAAAAGCAACTCAAATAACCCACTCCCTGACTCAATCCGGAGTCCAAGGGAGTTCCACCGATGCCTCTGCATCCTCAAGGTCTGAAACCCTGCACACTCAATGAAACTGAGTCAATAGCACCTGTATATAGCAATAGTAAAACATCATGTCATCAATCACGACGCATCATCATCAAGGTTAAGTGGTTCATCATCATAAAAATCCAGATCACTTGCGAGCAAGTGTCCTCAAAGAATAAGTTTTGTCAGTGCGCCAGAGCGGGATGTTACAGCTATGCTAATTTTGAATTGACGAATGTTGTTGTAGACTCCACGTTCTTAAACAAAATCGAACCAGTTGTTCATTGTTTCTTATCAGTGGATAGCATTTTATCCTTTTGACCAAAGATCCTTGCAACTTGATCCTCCAGAGCATGAATTATGGATTGCAGCATTGGCACATCAATGTAATACCTTTCCAACCATGCACCACACTGATCACACGGTGGAGCTGCTGTTTGAGATAGAACAGGAGGGGGTTTCGATGAGTCACCAGGGTTTTCACAGGGCATTTTAATGCCGGATAATTAGGATCATTTTGCAAACAAGGTGGTAAGTTCTTCACAAAATCAAATGAGGTTTTGTCGTACAGACCTTCAGAATAGGGATACTCGCTTGCGAGGTAACGTTCAATCTCTGAGTCAGAATCTTCACTGACCATGATAGGGTCAGGGCTAACAGGAATTTTGGGTTTATTTCTTGCCATGCAAGAGATTAACCGGGCATTTTTCTTGCCTTTAGCATTCGTACTAGGTTTGCCCTTAGGCCTTTTAGCCACAGGTTTAACATTGTTCACATCTGTGGTGACAGAATTGGGTAGGTCAATAGGTGAATCGAGTAGGGGTTTGGGTAGCAGAGCACTATAAGGCACAGGGGGTACCGACTTGCCCTCGGTTACCATAGGTTTATCAACCTATGGTGGGCTTGAGTCTTCAAAGCCATTACGACTGAAAAAATCACTCCAACAGTCACGACGTAACCCTAAATGATATACCACAATCATTTTAATTAACCCAAAGTGAAACAGGCTGCTGTCGGCCTGGTTTCGTTTATACCTTTTGGACATTTTAAACAAACTCCTATGCAAGTAGTGAGGCATGTTAAGTTCAAAACCCATGAACACCATAAGGAGCCGAAGGTGATACATGAAAACGAAACCATACCTGCCCTCGTAGGTGATGAATTGTTTAGTTATCATCAACAAGTCGTTCCAGCGTTGTTTGAGCATGTTTACAGGCAAACCCTTATCACAAGAATTGACCTTTCGTGACTGGAAGAGCAACGTCCACGGGACATCTTCCACCTTGCAATTTTTCGACCATTTATGTCCGACAGTAGGCAGACCGGTAGCCAGATTAAGAAAATGTTCATCAATTTCTAACTGCACATCCCCAACCTTGGCTCGGCAGCCATCGAAAGTTAACGCAAATTGCCGAGCCACACCAAGGTTAAAGCCATCAAACCTTCAGATGAACAGGAGCCATCCAAATTATTCCAAGTCACTGTAAGCACCATCGAACATTAACAGTCCCTGGTTACCATTGGGCTCAACCCTTACGACCAGAGCCATGGCGCGGGCATTATGGTAGGTTTTGGATCACACACACAGGAGCATAATCGATAGGGCTAACAACTGCAAGCGCTCATAGAGGATGCAAATCAATATGCACATGCGAAGGTGGTGGGTTAGTTCACCGCCATGCAAAACATTAATGGTAGAGTACCATCCCTGTTCAATCAATCATAACCAATATTAACATTATTCGGCCAACCCAAGGTTTAAACGATGGACAATTATATCAATGTGCCAATGTATAGTTTGAAACCATGATCGTTCAATGTAAAATCAAACCCACAAATCAATGCGCCAAGTAATGATTCAAACCATAAAATCGAAATCCTAAAGTTTAATCAATGCGCCATTGTAAAACCTCAAACCATTTCCATTCCATATAAAATCAAACTCATATGTTACCCATGCACTTTGTTGCATAATCAAAGTTTATAAAACATGATAAGAGATTTCATAAAATCGATAGGCCAAGAGCTTATAATAGTAAGGATCGAAACATAATCAACCATAACTCTTCTGAAATCAAATATAACTCATAAATTCATATGCTCAATACCTTATCAATCAAATAATAACCAAGTTGCGCAATCAAAGCGAGAATGTCACAGTTTGAGAAATCTCCTCAGCCACATAATAATAAAACAAAGGTAAGTACCAATCAGAATATCAATGAGAGGCTCATGACGGTTCAACTAACGACGGAGGAGTTTTCACGCTTTCAGTCGTGAAAAATAAATCAAAACCAATTTGCAAACGTCGCATGAAATGAAAATATCGTTAATTTGCAAAATGCGACGACAACTTAAAGTTCCGAAGATGCAGGTGTAGGCAGCTTAGAGGGCAATTGAAAAAATTGAATTGGCTGCCAACAATGGTGGCACACTGGGAGAAGCAGTTATCTCTGTTGAAAGAAACAAATTCAGATTAGGACGACAAAGAAAATTTCAACTCAAAAACAACAACCAGAAAATCGTACAAACATCATCATTTACTATCTTTTCCAGCGATGTTTTAAAGATGCAAACTAGTAACAATCTTAAGATCAGCAAGTCATGATTTTTATGATAAAATCTTCAATACTGTTGGCATAGCCACTGCTGCCAGCAGGCGTCCATAGCCTCGACAGGGTTGCCTTTTAACCCACTCGGACGTCTTTATCCTGTCAAGCAGTTCTAGATCAGAATAAAGGACTTTAAAAGAGGTTTCTTATATTTTTTCAGATTTTCATGTACCCGACATTGCTTCGCTGCCAGTGAGCCTGTTCAGTACCCCAACGAAGTTGTCTTGGCGCCATGCTTTCATTTACCCACTGCCAGCGGACCTGTTTAGTATCCTGGCGGGTTTACAAACACTTCCCACAGCTCTTATTAATATTTTTATTTTGTTTTTTGTTTATAGATAGCTGAGCGGGGTGACACTGAAAAATCTTAATGTTTTTATCATATTTCTTTTTTTTAGACCTCATCAGAAAGTTTTGATAGTGTCCTTTATTCAGCACCAGAAATGTTTTATTTCTAAAACAACTTACTTTGACAGGGAGACATCCATTTGAGTCATTACTTTACAGAAAAGGGACAGCGTAAAAAGATAATAGATGATCACGACAAACTTCACTCAGAGATTGAAATTAGTAAACTTCTTTCAAACAGCAAAATTTTTCAACATAAATATCAGTTTCAGAACTATATCATTGATGTTCGTACAACCTTTCAAAAGTTATTTCAGCGAAGAGATTTTCTTATGGTCTTTGTCTGAATAGCTCAGTACACAGGCATGCATATCCTTCAAAAAACACAAAAACTGATCATTCAAATCAAACAACCAAAAACGAAAATAAAGGCAAAAATAAAGACAAAAGGCAATATTTACATAATGTACAAAGACAATAATCATGCAAAGTATCTTTTCAGGGCTTGGCAATTCACCGAGTAGGTGTCAAGCTTCCCTTCAAGATTCTGCAATCGAAAGGAACTAGGACCCAACTTTTCAGCAATCAAAAATGGCCCAAGCCACAAATTTTGAAACTTGGTGTGTTCACCTTTCCCTTCGTGTGGTTTGTCCCACTTTAAGACGAGATCGCCTACTTCAAAATTCCTATCAGAAGTAGAATTAGAATTGAACCAGCTTTTAATCAGTTGTTGATGTTGGTCTAATTTGCGCTTAGCTTGGGTTCTTACTTCTTCTAACTTCATCAAAGCATTAATACGACTTTCTAAAGGGGGACAATCTTCTTCTTGAACTTTTTGTGACAATTTGAGCGAAGGAAGAAGAATGTGAGGTGGCAGAATGGCTTCTCTGCCATAAACGAGGAAAAAGGGGGAATTACCTATAGCGGCTTTGGGTGTTACCCTATCAGCCCACAATGCATTCAGCAGCGCATTGTGCCAGTTCTTGTGATTTTCAGCCACAGTTCTCTTGATAATTTTGATCAAGTTCTTATTCATTGATTCTGCTAGGTCGTTGCCCTTGGGGTAGTAACTAGCAGAATACTTCAGCTTTATTCCCTTCTCTAAGGATAACTCACTCATTTCAAGAGAGGAAAAGTATGAAGCATTATCAAAGACTAGACAATCAGGGATCCCAAAATGGGTGATGATATTCGAGTTTAGAAAAGCGATCACCTGACTTGTGTTAACAGTTCTTAGCATGGCGGCTTCAGACCATCGAGTAAAGTAATCAGTGGCTATCACAATATATTTGTGATGTTGTGAGGATGGAGGGTTAATAGGACCAATGATATCAAGGCCCCATTGCTGGAAAGGAGAATCGACTGTGACGGGTTGCAAGGGGAAGGCTGGTTTTTGCAATCGCCCTGATGATTTTTGGCAAATGATACATTTACGACATAAGGAATGGGAGTCCCTAAAAAGTGTTGGCCAGTAATAACTGGCTCTTAAAACCTTATGAGCAGTGGTATCACCACCGAAGTGACCACCAGCTTCTCCAGCATGTAACTCAAGCAGGACTTTCTCTGCTTCGTCCTTTTCAAGACAACGCATCAGTACGCCATCAAAATTCTGACGAAACAGTATATCGTTAATCAGATGAAAGGACGCAGAATTTAGTCTCAATGCTCTTCTTTTGGTAGGGTCAAGGTGACGGGGTGTTCATCCATGTTGAAGGCAGTGTCTAATATCGTCGTACCAAGGACTCACCAGGTTTTGTGTACAACAAATCAAATTTTGATCGCATTGTTCTAAGTTTGACGAATCACTATCTTCTTGCTGTTTGTTTTCTGAATCAACTACCAACTTACACAACTCTTGGCCTCTCATGATCTGTGCTGGGGTGATTTTCAAGTCATACTCCTGCAAGGAGGTGACCCAGTTGGCTCTTTTCTCTCCTAACTCCTTTTGCACTAACAAGTTTCTAACAGCAGGGTAGGGGACAACGACCTTCGTCCTTGACTTCAAAAGATAAGATCGAAAATGCTTGACTGCCTTGAAGACAGTGTAGGCTTGTCGATCGACCACTGGGTAGTTAAGCTCAGCACCTTTGAAAACAGAGCTCATAAAGGCAATGGGTACTTCGTTGCTCTCACAGTTCTTCTGAGTTAGGACTACAGCATAGGAACAATCACAGGCAAAAGTATAGAGTGTAAAGTCTTGAGAGAAATCAGGACTCATGAGAGACGGAGCGTCTATTATGGCCTTCTTTATAGCGTTGAAAGCTTGGTTTTCTGTGGGTCCCCAGTGATATTGGGTGTCTTTCTTAATCAGGTTCTGGAGAGGCTTGACCATTTAGGAGAAACTGCTTGACCATTTAGGAGAAACTGGGGACAAATCTTCTCACGAAATTAATCTGGCCCAGGAAAGATTGCATGGATTTTTTGGAGGTAGGTGGGGGAAGTTTAGCGATGAATCGAGTCCTCTCAGGGTCAATAATCATTCCGTCACTAGACACAATGAATCATAGTAATTTACCCTGTTCTACTGCAAAGATGGACTTCTTGGGGTTCAAAGAGATGCCATATTTACGACATCATAGCAGAACGGCTCGTAAGTGAGCTAGATGATCGTCTTTGTTTTTAGAATAAACGTTCACATCATCTAAGTAAACTACTACAGAGTGATTGATCAAGGCTCTAAAAGCAATGTCCATTGCTCTTTGAAAGGTAGCACCGGCATTAATCAATCCAAAGGGCATTTTGCGATAAGCATAAGTGCCCCACGGGGTACGGAAGGTAGTTTTTAATTGGTCTAATGGAGACATCGAGACTTGGTTGTATCCAGAGAAACCATCTAGTAAGGATAGCCTCTCGGAACCAGATACTTGTTGAAGAATCTGTTCCATGGGAGGGACAGGATAATTATCTTTATCAGACGCTTTGTTGAGGTTTCGGAAATCGACACAAAGACGAATTTCTCCATTTTTCTTCCGCACTGGGACGAGGTTGGATACCCATTGAGTGTGTCTAACAGGAAAAATTATTTTAGCACTAAGGAGTTTATTCAATTCTTTTTGTACGGTCGGTTCTAATTTAGGATGCATTTTCCTCAGTTTTTGTTGGAAGGGCAAGGTTTGGGGCTTCATCGGGATGACATGTTGTATAATATTAGGATCGAACGTTTTAAGATCTTCGTAATTCCAAGCAAAGACATCCTTGAATTCTTTAAATAATTTAACAAAAGCAGATATTTCTTGTCTAGAACATCCCAAGCCTAAGTTGATACACTGAGGGTTTTCACTAGTTCCTAAATTGACTTTTTCATAAGACAATGAGGAACTGTTGGTTTTACAATTGACTATCTTTTTAAATTTATCTTCAAAATCATAAAACTTTTCTAGTCTAACAACAGATTTGGGTATGGAATTTACCATGTCCGATAGAGCCTCAGGAGATTTCGGATTAGGTATTATCGTAAAGTCGTGTAAATTTTCGTCGTGTGTTTGTTCATCTATCACAGCGCCTTGAAACGTTTCTTCCATGTGCAGAAAGTTAATGATTTGCTGATCATCGTCAAATACTCTCAAGTTCGTGATATTTTCAGGAACGGATGGTCGAAACAATATCTCTACAGAGAATGCTTTTGGGAATAAGACTTCTGCAGGAAGAAGTTTAGAGGCAACATTAGCTAGTAAATATGCTTCGGCATTGTTTAATATAGGAATGGAATTTATATTAAAAGCAGAAAAATTGTTTATTAAACTCCATACCTTAGACTAGTAAGATTTGAGATGCGGGGAAAGACAATGTATAGAATTCTGTACCTGCCTGACTACTATCTCAGAGTCGTCGAATACAATTAGATTTTGAATGTGCATGTCCAAGGCTTTTATGAGACCTTGTAATAAAGCCTCATATTCTGCAATGTTGTTAGTGCATTCAAATTCTAATATACAAGCCAATAATGTCTTGTTACCTGCCGGATCGATAATGATGCAGCCAGCACCAGCTCCTTCTTTAGACTTGGAACCGTCAAAATATAAATACCAAATTTGATTTCCATCCAGCTCATGGGACTGTTGGATAGAAGTTGTTGGTTGCGTAAGTGCTTTGATCTCGGATTGCTGTTGTGGATTGTTGATAGGTGAAACTTCAGCCATGAAATTTCCAAAGAAGGTGTCCATCCCTTGGACTACAAGCAAATCATCTGGAGGTGTATATGGTTCGTTGGGGTCATTTAAGTCTGTTACCGTGAACTTGAGGTAACGCTCACAATTCACCCTGATTTTGTTGGGCTTTCCATTTTCTGGAAGCCATAAGTGAGACCAGTCCGTTGCGAAGTAACCATGTAGCTGCTCCGACCAGTCCCTGCTCAAAAACATACCATACACTTCTAGAATGTCCACCACAATTATATCAATAACCTGATGAACCTTTGGGTTAGACGATAATCTAATTAATACATTTTTTAGTTCGCCTATAACTTTAACATCTGTTCGATCAAGTTGTATAATTTTCAAAGAAGATGGTTCTACTTCGGAGTTAATCTTTTGGCAGACTGACCAAGGCATCACATTTGACGATGCTCCTGAGTCAACCATACAATTATGCACATTTATGTTGAAGATTTCGAAAGTTAAAAGAAAAGGAGGTACATTCTTGCGAGTACTTAGAGTTGTAGCTTGTGATTTCTTACTCGCAGTTTCTAATGCTATTTTATCTACATTACTTGTGTTATTTACATTATTAACACTATTTACATTATTTACATTTGGTACAGGAAGGCTTCCTTTATCTTGAGGATCATGATTATTTTTTGTGGAAGTCTTATGCGGAACTTTGCTTTACACAACCTTACTACCATTTGAATTACCATTTTTGCCATTGTCTAAAATATTTTGCAACATCTTCTGTAACAAAAATGGAAATTTTAACAACTCGTAAATAGAAATGTTAGCCCTTAATTTTTTAAGATCTTCAACAACATCATAATCTAATTTAGGTTCAGCATTACTTTGTTTAATTTCTACTGATTTAGATGGCTTTGGAGGTGAAGATGTAGTATTCTCAGTAGGAGTTTTATTTGTTGTCTTACTCCTAGTGTTATAAGGATGAATAGTCTCGAAGTTAGCTTGGAAGATACAATTTGAGAAGTGTCCAAAGATATTTGGAGAAGACTCTTCTTCTTGAGTTGTTTCCTACTCGACTTCCTCTTGAGATATTTCAGGAGGGATCAAGTCATCTTGGGCTCCTAGAATTGTCTGGAGAGCACATTGCAAACTTTCTAGGTACAAACCTTCGGGGTTTGGATTAGGCCGGTTTGAGGGAAAAGGCTTTCGGAAAGGGGGTTTGTAGGGCCCTTTACTCGAAGAGGCTTCTTCAGTCGACCTTTTTAAATCTATAACTTGATTAGATAATTTTTGTACAACTTTAGTTAAATTTTCCAAATCAGAGTTTTTGGCTTGTGTTTTGTTTTGTGTAGGTCTGGGGAGAATTTCAATCTTCTTTTTGGAAGACGAAACAGTCTCAGTTTTGTTGCTAGAAGAATCCTTAAGACTAAGTATGTATTTTTCAATTTGCGTAGCCTCTTCGAAGGCTTCTAGCAACGTGACCTTTTTGGATCTTTTCACCCAAATAGCTATACTTTGATGTAGAGATTTAGTGTAGTAAGCTATTACAGGACTTTCAGCAGGCACTGAGTTTGCAAGGATTCGATTTTTAAGCGTTAGGAATCTTTGATTAAAATCTTTAACTTTTTCTTTTGAGTTCATTTTTAAGTTTGAAAGATCCATGACTAAGACTTCAGGAGGTTTTCCATCTCCGAATTTTTCCAAAAAGCATGACTCAAACTTTTCCCAAGACACTATAGTATGAGGTTGTTGGGAAAAGTACCAAGTGGACGCATTACCCTCAAAGGTGTAAGGGAACAACCTACAGACAACATCTTCATGTTCAACGTTACGGAGTCTGATGGCTAACATAATTTTTTTGATATGATCTTCAGCTATCTGTTTTGAATTGGGATCGAACTTAGGAAGCCATTTCTCTGGGTGCTTAGGTAAAGGGTGCTGGGCTCCAGGTACAGCTACAGTATCCTGGTCCAACCAGGGTCTAGCAGGGTTGTTCTGATTTTCCATTGGGGTAGTGGGTGTACAAGGAAGAGAAGGTGATTTACCTTCGTCAGAAGAGGAATCTCCCCCAGAAGAGGAAGGAGATGAGGGAGGTGGTGAAGGAGGTATCCCAGATCCTCCTGCAGCAAGATTTGTGTTTGGATCTGTAGGATTCACAGTGAGGTCTATGTCACCTAACTGTTCTCTGATGTCAGAGCAGTCTAAAGGTTGACCCCAAGGGAAGTTTGGTCGCCTAAGACTTGCTAAGGCACTATGTGTTTTGATAAGAGATTGACGAACGATCTCTTGGAGATCACCACCTGTAGGATTAGGGGTTGCTGGCTGAACTGTGATCTGTGGATCTTCGGTTGAAGTAGTTGTTGTTTGAGGGGAGATATTATCTTGTGAACGACTTCTAGTCACTATGGGTGTGTGATTAGGTGGGGGAGGAGTCTTGTCATTGCCTCATGCCATTAATTAAGTTCTGGCCCTCCTTCTAGCGCCATTTGTTGACGGTCGAAACTGTCTGTCATTCAATTGAGAGAGTGGAACTGGTCCGAGGTTGTCTAAATAACCCAAGCCGTTTGGAATGAACCACCCTGACGAGTTTAACGGCTCCGTTGGCCGCTCTAAGGTCTCCTAAGAAAACCAAAGAGAAAACTAACCTAAACCAATTAATCTATCTAAAACAAATAAAACTAACTAAAACTAACTAAAACTAATAAAACTAACTAATATACTAACCTAATTAAAACAAACTACTAAATTAAAACTTAAAACTAAATACTAACTACTCTAACTATTATATACAATCTACTAATTACTATTACACTAACTCAAATCAACTATCTAATTATCAGTTGTAACATTACTTATTCACAAATGTACACTATAAACAGCCTACACATTTAATTAAAACCTACAAAATTCATGTGTTTTCTGCCCTAAGACAGCCAAGGATATCTTTTTTGACTTTTTATATTTTATGAACAAGAAATAATCATTACTGAAATTAAACAATCTAATATATTTACTGAAATTAAACAATGTAATATAAATCTAATTAAACTTATATCTATATTAAACTACTTAATGAAAACAGTAAGCAGAAGACTAATTGACCTGGAAATGCTACAAGTCTGCCCTGTGTATGATAACTTCTAAGATGGTCGGAGGAAGGAAACTTGCACCGGTTAGTCCGTAACCTTCTCGTAAACGATCAGCTATGTTGCTTCTTGAAGTGTTTTACAGGACAAACAAGACATAAAAGAAAATCATAACAATCTTATGATTATAAATTCCTGCAATAAGGGAAACCTATTATACAAGAACTTATATATAACAATTCAATCTATGAAGAAGATA